>JAMPIV010017435.1:0-142500 GCA_024509875.1 Oreohelix idahoensis
CTAAAGTTTCATGTATGTCGCTAGTGTGTCTTCTCTCTAATGTTTTCATGTATGTCTCCAGTTGTCTTCTCTAAAGGTTTCATGTAATGTTCTCCACTTGTCTTCTCTAATGGCTTATGTGTATGTCTCAGTTGTCTTATCTCTGAAGGTTTCATGTTGTCTCACATGTTGTCTTCTCTCATATGTTTCATGTATGGTCTCCACTTGTTCTTCTCTATAAGGTTTCATGTATGTCTCCAGTTGTCTCTTCTCTAAGCGTTTATGTTTCATGTATAGGTCTTCACCTCTTGTCTTCTCTAAACGGTTTCATGTTATGTCTCCAGTTGTCTTCTCTAAAGGTTTTCATTGTATGTCTCAGTTGTCTTCTCTAAAGGTTTCTGTATGTCTCCCACTTGTCTTCTCTAATGGTTTCATGTTATGTCTCCAGTTGTCTTTCTTCTCTAAAGGTTTTCATGTATGTCTCCATTGTTTCTCTAAAGGTTTCATGTATGTCTCATAGTTGTCTTCTCTAAAGGTTTCATGTATGTCTCCACTTGTCTTCTCTAAAGGTTTCATGTATAGTCTCCATATCCTTCTCTAAAATGTATTTCTCCATTTACTTTTCTAAAGGTTTCATGTTATGTCTCATATCTTCTCTAAAGGTTTCATGTATGTCTCCATATCCTTTCATAAAGGTTTCATGTATGTCTCAAATATCTTCACTAAAGGGTGTTTCATGTATGTCACGATATCTTCTCTAAGGGTTTCATGGTTTCATGTATTTCTATTTCCCATTATCTTCTCTAAAGGTTTCATGTACTTTGTCTCCATATCTTCTCTAAAGGTTTCATGTGTATATCTTTCTCTAAAGGTTTCATGTATGTCTTCTATTCTTCTCTAAAGGTTTCATGTATGTCTCCACTTGTCTCATATCTTCTCTAAAGGTTTCATGTATGTCTCCCAACTTCTTCTTCTCTAAAGGTTTTCATGTATGTCTTCTCTAAAGGTTTCAGTTCTCAGTTGTCTTCTCTAAAGGTCTTTCATGTCTTATGTCCTTCTAGTTCATTTCTTCTCTAAAGGTTTCATGTTGTTTCCAGTTCGTATTCTCTAAAAGGTTTAATGTATGTATCAATTGTCTTTCTAAAAGGTTTCATGTATGTCTCTAGTTGTCTTCTCTAAAGGTTTCATGTATGTCCTTTTGTTTTCCAACTCTTGTTTCTTCTCTAAAGGTTTCATTGTATGTCTCTAGTTGTCTTCTCTAAAAGTTTTCATGTATGTGTCTAGTTGTTTCTTCCCATTGTCTTCTCTAAAGGTTTCATGTATGTCTCCAGTTGTCTTCTCTAAAGGTTTCATGTATGTCTCTAGTTGTCTTCTTAAAGGTTTCATGTATGTTTCCACTTGTCTTCTATAAAGGTTTCATGTATGTCTCCAGTTGTATTCTCTAACGGTTTCATGTATTGTCTCCAGTTGTCTTCTCTAAGGTTTCATGTATGTCTCCAGTTGTCTTCTCTAAAGTTTTTCATGTATGTCTCCAGTTGTCTTCTCTAAAGGTTCATGTATGTCTCCACTTGTCTTCTCTAAAGGTTTCTTGTATGTCTTCAGTTGTCTTCTCTAAAGGTTTCATGTATGTGTCCAGTTATCTTCTCTAAAGGTTTCATGTATGTCTCCAGTATGGTCTTCTCTAAAGGTTTCTCATGTATGTCTCCAGTTGTCTTCTCTAAATGAATGTATGTCTTTTGTCTTCTCTATAAGGTTTCATGTATGTCTCCACTTGTCTTCTCTAAAGGTTTCATGTATGTCTCCAGTTGTTGTCTTCTCTAAAGGTTTCATGTATGTCTCCAGTTATCTTCTCTAAATGTTTCATGTATGTTTCCACTATATTCTCTAAAGGTTTCATGTATGTCTCCAGTTGTCTTCTCTAAAGGTTTCATGTATTTCTCCATTGTCTTCTCTTAAAGGTTTCATGTATGTCTCCATATCCAGTTGTCTTCTCTAAAGGTTTCATGTATGTCACCAATATCTTCTCTAAAGGTTTCATGTATCTCACAGTTGTCTTCTCTAAAGGTTTCATGTTATGTCTCCACTTTTCTTCTCTAAAGGTTTCATGTGTGTCTCCAGCTTTTTTGTCTTCTCTAAATTTTTCATGTATGTCTCTAGTTGTTGTCTTCTCTAAATGTTTCATGTATGTCTAGTTGTCTTCTCTAAATGTTTCATGTATGTCTCTAGTTGTCTTCTCTAAATGTTTCATGTATGTCTCTAGTTGTCTTCTCTAAATGTTTCATGTGTCTAGTTGTCTTCTTCTCTAAATGTTTCATGTATGTCTCTAGTTGTCTTCTCTAAATGGTTTCATGTATGTCTCTACTTGTCTTCTCTAAATGTTTCATGTATGTCTCCAGTTGTCTTCTCTAAATGTTTCATGTATGTCTCCACTTGTCTTCTCTAAATGTTTCAATGTATGTTCATGTCTTATGTTTCATGTATGTCTCCAGTTGTCTTTCTCATGTATGTCTCCACTTGTCTTCTCTAAAGGTTTCATGTATGTCTCCAGTTGTCTTCTCTAAAGGTTTCATGTATGTCTCCACTGTATGTCTCCAGTTGTCTTCTCTAAAGGTTTCATGTATGTCTCCACTTGTCTTCTCTAAAGGTTTATGTATGTCTCCACTTGTCTTCTCTAAAGGTTTCATGTATGTCTCCACTTGTCTTCTCTAAAGGTTTCATGTATGTCTCCACTTGTCTTCTCTAAAGGTTTCATGTATGTCTCCACTTGTCTTCTCTAAATGTTTCATGTATGTCTCCAGTTGTCTTCTCTAAAGGTTTCATGTATGTCTCCACTTGTCTTCTCTAATGGTTTATGAATGTCTCCACTTGTCTTCTCTGAAGGTTTCATGTATGTCTCCACTTGTCTTCTCTAAAGGTTTCATGTATGTCTCCACTTGTCTTCTCTAAAGGTTTCATGTATGTCTCCAGTTGTCTTCTCTAAATGTTTCATGTATGTCTCCACTTGTCTTCTCTAAAGGTTTCATGTATGTCTCCAGTTGTCTTCTCTAAAGGTTTCATGTATGTCTCCACTTGTCTTCTCTAAAGGTTTCATGTATGTCTCCACTTGTCTTCTCTAAATGTTTCATGTATGTCTCCAGTTGTCTTCTCTAAAGGTTTCATGTATGTCTCCATATCTTCACTAAATGTTTCATGTATGTCTCCATATCTTCTCTAAAGGTTTCATGTATGTCTCCATATCTTCTCTAAAGGTTTCATGTATTTCTCCATATCTTCTCTAAAGGTTTCATGTATTTCTCCATTTCTTCTCTAAAGGTTTCATGTATGTCACCATATCTTCTCTAAAGGTTTCATGTATGTCTCCATATCTTCTCTAAAGGTTTCATGTATGTCACCATATCTTCTCTAAAGGTTTCATGTATGTCTCCATATCTTCTCTACAGGTTTGATGTATGTCTCCATATCTTCTCTAAAGGTTTCATGTATGTCTCCATATCTTCTTTAAAGGTTTCATGTATGTCTCCAGTTGTCTTCTCTAAAGGTTTCATGTATGTCTCCACTTGTCTTCTCTAAAGGTTTCATGTATGTTTCCACTTGTCTTCTCTAAAGGTTTCATGTATGTCTCCAGTTGTCTTCTCTAAAGGTTTCATGTATGTCTCCAGTTGTCTTCTCTGAAGGTTTCATGTATGTCTCCAGTTGTCTTCTCTAAAGGTTTCATGTATGTTTCCAGTTCTCTTCTCTAAAGGTTTCATGTATGTGTCCGTATCTTCTCTAAAGGTTTCATGTATGTCTCCAGTTCTCTTCTCTAAAGGTTTCATGTATGTCTCTAGGTCTCTTCTCTAAAGGTTTCATGTATGTCTCCAGTTGTCTTCTCTAAAGGTTTCATGTATGTTTCCACTTGTCTTCTCTAAAGGTTTCATGTATGTCTCCAGTTCTCTTCTCTGAAGGTTTCATGTATGTCTCCAGTTGTCTTCTCTAAAGGTTTCATGTATGTCTCCAGTTGTCTTCTCTAAAGGTTTCATGTATGTCTCCAGTTGTCTTCTCTAAAGGTTTCATGTATGTCTCCAGTTGTCTTCTCTAAAGGTTTCATGTATGTCTCCAGTTGTCTTCTCTAAAGGTTTCATGTATGTCTCCACTTGTCTTCTCTGAAGGTTTCATGTATGTCTCCAGTTGTCTTCTCTAAATGTTTCATGTATGTCTCCAGTTGTCTTCTCTAAAGGTTTCATGTATGTCTCCAGTTGTCTTCTCTAAAGGTTCATGTATGTCTCCAGTTTTCTTCTCTAAAGGTTTCATGTATGTCTCTAGTTGTCTTCTCTAAAGGTTTCATGTATGTTTCCACTTGTCTTCTCTAAAGGATTCATGTATGTCTCCAGTTGTCTTCTCTAAAGGTTTCATGTATGTCTCCAGTTGTCTTCTCTAAAGGTTTCATGTATGTCTCCAGTTGTCTTCTCTAAAGGTTTAATGTATGTATCCACTTGTCTTCTCTAAAGGTTTCATGTATGTCTCCAGTTGTCTTCTCTAAAGGTTTCATGTATGTCTCTCCTTGTCTTCTCTAAAGGTTTCATGTATGTCTCTAGTTGTCTTCTCTAAAAGTTTCATGTATGTGTCCATATCTTCTATAAAGGTTTCATGTATGTCTCCAGTTGTCTTCCCTAAAGGTTTCATGTATGTCTCTAGTTGTCTTCTCTAAAGGTTTCATGTATGTTTCCACTTGTCTTCTCTAAAGGTTTCATGTATGTCTCTAGTTGTCTTCTCTAAAGGTTTCATGTATGTCTCCAGTTGTCTTCTCTAAAGGTTTCATGTATGTCTCCAGTTGTCTTCTCTAAAGGTTTCATGTATGTCTCCAGTTGTCTTCTCTAAAGGTTTCATGTATGTCTCCACTTGTCTTCTCTAAAGGTTTCATGTATGTCTCCAGTTGTCTTCTCTAAAGGTTTCATGTATGTGTCCATATCTTCTCTAAAGGTTTCATGTATGTCTCCATATCTTCTCTAAAGGTTTCATGTATGTCTCCAGTTGTCTTCTCTAAATGATTCATGTATGTCTCCAGTTGTCTTCTCTAAAGGTTTCATGTATGTCTCCACTTGTCTTCTCTAAAGGTTTCATGTATGTCTCCAGTTGTCTTCTCTAAAGGTTTCATGTATGTCTCCATATCTTCTCTAAATGTTTCATGTATGTTTCTATATATTCTCTAACGGTTTCATGTATGTCTCCATATCTTCTCTAAAGGTTTCATGTATTTCTCCATATCTTCTCTAAAGGTTTCATGTATTTCTCCATATCTTCTCTAAAGGTTTCATGTATGTCACCATATCTTCTCTAAAGGTTTCATGTATGTCTCCATATCTTCTCTATAGGTTTCATGTATGTCTCCATATCTTCTCTAAAGGTTTCATGTATGTCTCCATATCTTCTCTAAAGGTTTCATGTATGTCTCCAGTTGTCTTCTCTAAAGGTTTCATGTATGTCTCCACTTGTCTTCTCTAAAGGTTTCATGTATGTCTCCAGTTCTCTTCTCTAAATGTTTCATGTATGTCTCTAGTTCTCTTCTCTAAATGTTTCATGTATGTCTCTAGTTCTCTTCTCTAAATGTTTCATGTATGTCTCTAGTTGTCTTCTCTAAATGTTTCATGTATGTCTCTAGTTGTCTTCTCTAAATGTTTCATGTATGTCTCTAGTTGTCTTCTCTAAATGTTTCATGTATGTCTCTAGTTGTCTTCTCTAAATGTTTCATGTATGTCTCTAGTTGTCTTCTCTAAATGTTTCATGAATGTCTCCACTTGTCTTCTCTAAATGTTTCATGTATGTCTCTAGTTGTCTTCTATAAATGTTTAATGTATGTCTCCACTTGTCTTCTCTAAATGTTTCATGTATGTCTCCAGTTCTCTTCTCTAAAGGTTTCATGTATGTCTCCACTTGTCTTCTCTAAATGTTTCATGTATGTCTCCAGTTGTCTTCTCTAAATGTTTCATGTATGTCTCCAGTTGTCTTCTCTAAAGGTTTTATGTATGTCTCCACTTGTCTTCTCTAAATGTTTCATGTATGTCTCCAGTTGTCTTCTCTAAAGGTTTTGTGTATGTCTCCAGTTGTCTTCTCTAAAGGTTTCATGTATGTCTCCACTTGTCTTCTCTAAATGTTTCATGTATGTCTCCAGTTGTCTTCTCTAAAGGTTTCATGTATGTCTCCACTTGTCTTCTCTAAAGGTTTATGTATGTCTCCACTTGTCTTCTCTAAAGGTTTCATGTATGTCTCCAGTTGTCTTCTCTAAAGGTTTCATGTATGTCTCCACTTGTCTTCTCTAAAGGTTTCATGTATGTCTCCACTTGTCTTCTCTAAATGTTTCATGTATGTCTCCAGTTGTCTTCTCTAATGGTTTCATGTATGTCTCCACTTGTCTTCTCTAATGGTTTATGTATGTCTCCACTTGTCTTCTCTGAAGGTTTCATGTATGTCTCCACTTGTCTTCTCTAAAGGTTTCATGTATGTCTCCACTTGTCTTCTCTAAAGGTTTCATGTATGTCTCCAGTTGTCTTCTCTAAATGTTTCATGTATGTCTCCACTTGTCTTCTCTAAAGGTTTCATGTATGTCTCCAGTTGTCTTCTCTAAAGGTTTCATGTATGTCTCCACTTGTCTTCTCTAAAGGTTTCATGTATGTCTCCACTTGTCTTCTCTAAATGTTTCATGTATGTCTCCAGTTGTCTTCTCTAAAGGTTTCATGTATGTCTCCATATCTTCACTAAATGTTTCATGTATGTCTCCATATCTTCTCTAAAGGTTTCATGTATGTCTCCATATCTTCTCTAAAGGTTTCATGTATTTCTCCATATCTTCTCTAAAGGTTTCATGTATGTCTCCATATCTTCTCTAAAGGTTTCATGTATGTCACCATATCTTCTCTAAAGGTTTCATGTATGTCTCCATATCTTCTCTAAAGGTTTCATGTATGTCACCATATCTTCTCTAAAGGTTTCATGTATGTCTCCATATCTTCTCTACAGGTTTCATGTATGTCTCCATATCTTCTCTAAAGGTTTCATGTATGTCTCCATATCTTCTCTAAATGTTTCATGTATGTCTCTAGCTGTCTTCTATAAATGTTTAATGTATGTCTCCACTTGTCTTCTCTAAATGTTTCATGTATGTCTCCAGTTCTCTTCTCTAAAGGTTTCATGTATGTCTCCACTTGTCTTCTCTAAATGTTTCATGTATGTCTCCAGTTGTCTTCTCTAAATGTTTCATGTATGTCTCCAGTTGTCTTCTCTAAAGGTTTTATGTATGTCTCCACTTGTCTTCTCTAAATGTTTCATGTATGTCTCCAGTTGTCTTCTCTAAAGGTTTTGTGTATGTCTCCAGTTGTCTTCTCTAAAGGTTTCATGTATGTCTCCACTTGTCTTCTCTAAATGTTTCATGTATGTCTCCAGTTGTCTTCTCTAAAGGTTTCATGTATGTCTCCACTTGTCTTCTCTAAAGGTTTATGTATGTCTCCACTTGTCTTCTCTAAAGGTTTCATGTATGTCTCCAGTTGTCTTCTCTAAAGGTTTCATGTATGTCTCCACTTGTCTTCTCTAAAGGTTTCATGTATGTCTCCACTTGTCTTCTCTAAATGTTTCATGTATGTCTCCAGTTGTCTTCTCTAAAGGTTTCATGTATGTCTCCACTTGTCTTCTCTAATGGTTTATGAATGTCTCCACTTGTCTTCTCTGAAGGTTTCATGTATGTCTCCACTTGTCTTCTCTAAAGGTTTCATGTATGTCTCCACTTGTCTTCTCTAAAGGTTTCATGTATGTCTCCAGTTGTCTTCTCTAAATGTTTCATGTATGTCTCCACTTGTCTTCTCTAAAGGTTTCATGTATGTCTCCACTTGTCTTCTCTAAAGGTTTCATGTATGTCTCCACTTGTCTTCTCTAAAGGTTTCATGTATGTCTCCACTTGTCTTCTCTAAATGTTTCATGTATGTCTCCAGTTGTCTTCTCTAAAGGTTTCATGTATGTCTCCATATCTTCACTAAATGTTTCATGTATGTCTCCATATCTTCTCTAAAGGTTTCATGTATGTCTCCATATCTTCTCTAAAGGTTTCATGTATTTCTCCATATCTTCTCTAAAGGTTTCATGTATTTCTCCATTTCTTCTCTAAAGGTTTCATGTATGTCACCATATCTTCTCTAAAGGTTTCATGTATGTCTCCATATCTTCTCTAAAGGTTTCATGTATGTCACCATATCTTCTCTAAAGGTTTCATGTATGTCTCCATATCTTCTCTACAGGTTTCATGTATGTCTCCATATCTTCTCTAAAGGTTTCATGTATGTCTCCATATCTTCTCTAAAGGTTTCATGTATGTCTCCAGTTGTCTTCTCTAAAGGTTTCATGTATGTCTCCACTTGTCTTCTCTAAAGGTTTCATGTATGTTTCCACTTGTCTTCTCTAAAGGTTTCATGTATGTCTCCAGTTGTCTTCTCTAAAGGTTTCATGTATGTCTCCAGTTGTCTTCTCTGAAGGTTTCATGTATGTCTCCAGTTGTCTTCTCTAAAGGTTTCATGTATGTTTCCAGTTCTCTTCTCTAAAGGTTTCATGTATGTCTCCACTTGTCTTCTCTAAAGGTTTATGTATGTCTCCACTTGTCTTCTCTAAAGGTTTCATGTATGTCTCCAGTTGTCTTCTCTAAAGGTTTCATGTATGTCTCCACTTGTCTTCTCTAAAGGTTTCATGTATGTTTCCACTTGTCTTCTCTAAAGGTTTCATGTATGTCTCCAGTTCTCTTCTCTGAAGGTTTCATGTATGTCTCCAGTTGTCTTCTCTAAAGGTTTCATGTATGTCTCCAGTTGTCTTCTCTAAAGGTTTCATGTATGTCTCCAGTTGTCTTCTCTAAAGGTTTCATGTATGTCTCCAGTTGTCTTCTCTAAAGGTTTCATGTATGTCTCCAGTTGTCTTCTCTAAAGGTTTCATGTATGTCTCCACTTGTCTTCTCTGAAGGTTTCATGTATGTCTCCAGTTGTCTTCTCTAAATGTTTCATGTATGTCTCCAGTTGTCTTCTCTAAAGGTTTCATGTATGTCTCCAGTTGTCTTCTCTAAAGGTTTTGTGTATGTCTCCAGTTGTCTTCTCTAAAGGTTTCATGTATGTCTCTAGTTGTCTTCTCTAAAGGTTTCATGTATGTTTCCACTTGTCTTCTCTAAAGGTTTCATGTATGTCTCCAGTTGTCTTCTCTAAAGGTTTCATGTATGTCTCCAGTTGTCTTCTCTAAAGGTTTCATGTATGTCTCCAGTTGTCTTCTCTAAAGGTTTAATGTATGTATCCACTTGTCTTCTCTAAAGGTTTCATGTATGTCTCCAGTTCTCTTCTCTAAAGGTTTCATGTATGTCTCCACTTGTCTTCTCTAAAGGTTTCATGTATGTCTCTAGTTGTCTTCTCTAAAAGTTTCATGTATGTGTCCATATCTTCTCTAAAGGTTTCATGTATGTCTCCAGTTGTCTTCTCTAAAGGTTTCATGTATGTCTCTAGTTGTCTTCTCTAAAGGTTTCATGTATGTTTCCACTTGTCTTCTCTAAAGGTTTCATGTATGTCTCCAGTTGTCTTCTCTAAAGGTTTCATGTATGTCACCAGTTGTCTTCTCTAAAGGTTTCATGTATGTCTCCAGTTGTCTTCTCTAAAGGTTTCATGTATGTCTCCAGTTGTCTTCTCTAAAGGTTTCATGTATGTCTCCACTTGTCTTCTCTAAAGGTTTCATGTATGTCTCCAGTTGTCTTCTCTAAAGGTTTCATGTATGTCTCCAGTTGTCTTCTCTAAAGGTTTCATGTATGTCTCCAGTTGTCTTCTCTAAAGGTTTCATGTATGTCTCCAGTTGTCTTCTCTAAAGGTTTCATGTATGTCTCCAGTTGTCTTCTCTGAAGGTTTCATGTATGTCTCCAGTTGTCTTCTCTAAAGGTTTCATGTATGTTTCCAGTTCTCTTCTCTAAAGGTTTCATGTATGTCTCCACTTGTCTTCTCTAAAGGTTTATGTATGTCTCCACTTGTCTTCTCTAAAGGTTTCATGTATGTCTCCAGTTGTCTTCTCTAAAGGTTTCATGTATGTCTCCACTTGTCTTCTCTAAAGGTTTCATGTATGTTTCCACTTGTCTTCTCTAAAGGTTTCATGTATGTCTCCAGTTCTCTTCTCTGAAGGTTTCATGTATGTCTCCAGTTGTCTTCTCTAAAGGTTTCATGTATGTCTCCAGTTGTCTTCTCTAAAGGTTTCATGTATGTCTCCAGTTGTCTTCTCTAAAGGTTTCATGTATGTCTCCAGTTGTCTTCTCTAAAGGTTTCATGTATGTCTCCAGTTGTCTTCTCTAAAGGTTTCATGTATGTCTCCACTTGTCTTCTCTGAAGGTTTCATGTATGTCTCCAGTTGTCTTCTCTAAATGTTTCATGTATGTCTCCAGTTGTCTTCTCTAAAGGTTTCATGTATGTCTCCAGTTGTCTTCTCTAAAGGTTTTGTGTATGTCTCCAGTTGTCTTCTCTAAAGGTTTCATGTATGTCTCTAGTTGTCTTCTCTAATGGTTTCATGTATGTTTCCACTTGTCTTCTCTAAAGGTTTCATGTATGTCTCCAGTTGTCTTCTCTAAAGGTTTCATGTATGTCTCCAGTTGTCTTCTCTAAAGGTTTCATGTATGTCTCCAGTTGTCTTCTCTAAAGGTTTAATGTATGTATCCACTTGTCTTCTCTAAAGGTTTCATGTATGTCTCCAGTTCTCTTCTCTAAAGGTTTCATGTATGTCTCCACTTGTCTTCTCTAAAGGTTTCATGTATGTCTCTAGTTGTCTTCTCTAAAAGTTTCATGTATGTGTCCATATCTTCTCTAAAGGTTTCATGTATGTCTCCAGTTGTCTTCTCTAAAGGTTTCATGTATGTCTCTAGTTGTCTTCTCTAAAGGTTTCATGTATGTTTCCACTTGTCTTCTCTAAAGGTTTCATGTATGTCTCCAGTTGTCTTCTCTAAAGGTTTCATGTATGTCTCCAGTTGTCTTCTCTAAAGGTTTCATGTATGTCTCCAGTTGTCTTCTCTAAAGGTTTCATGTATGTCTCCAGTTGTCTTCTCTAAAGGTTTCATGTATGTCTCCACTTGTCTTCTCTAAAGGTTTCATGTATGTCTCCAGTTGTCTTCTCTAAAGGTTTCATGTATGTGTCCATATCTTCTCTAAAGGTTTCATGTATGTCTCCATATCTTCTCTAAAGGTTTCATGTATGTCTCCAGTTGTCTTCTCTAAATGATTCATGTATGTCTCCAGTTGTCTTCTCTAAAGGTTTCATGTATGTCTCCACTTGTCTTCTCTAAAGGTTTCATGTATGTCTCCAGTTGTCTTCTCTAAAGGTTTCATGTATGTCTCCATATCTTCACTAAATGTTTCATGTATGTTTCTATATATTCTCTAACGGTTTCATGTATGTCTCCATATCTTCTCTAAAGGTTTCATGTATTTCTCCATATCTTCTCTAAAGGTTTCATGTATTTCTCCATATCTTCTCTAAAGTTTTCATGTATGTCACCATATCTTCTCTAAAGGTTTCATGTATGTCTCCATATCTTCTCTATAGGTTTCATGTATGTCTCCATATCTTCTCTAAAGGTTTCATGTATGTCTCCATATCTTCTCTAAAGGTTTCATGTATGTCTCCAGTTGTCTTCTCTAAAGGTTTCATGTATGTCTCCACTTGTCTTCTCTAAAGGTTTCATGTATGTCTCCAGTTCTCTTCTCTAAATGTTTCATGTATGTCTTTAGTTCTCTTCTCTAAATGTTTCATGTATGTCTCTAGTTCTCTTCTCTAAATGTTTCATGTATGTCTCTAGTTGTCTTCTCTAAATGTTTCATGTATGTCTCTAGTTGTCTTCTCTAAATGTTTCATGTATGTCTCTAGTTGTCTTCTCTAAATGTTTCATGTATGTCTCTAGTTGTCTTCTCTAAATGTTTCATGTATGTCTCTAGTTGTCTTCTCTAAATGTTTCATGAATGTCTCCACTTGTCTTCTCTAAATGTTTCATGTATGTCTCTAGTTGTCTTCTATAAATGTTTAATGTATGTCTCCACTTGTCTTCTCTAAATGTTTCATGTATGTCTCCAGTTCTCTTCTCTAAAGGTTTCATGTATGTCTCCACTTGTCTTCTCTAAATGTTTCATGTATGTCTCCAGTTGTCTTCTCTAAATGTTTCATGTATGTCTCCAGTTGTCTTCTCTAAAGGTTTTATGTATGTCTCCACTTGTCTTCTCTAAATGTTTCATGTATGTCTCCAGTTGTCTTCTCTAAAGGTTTTGTGTATGTCTCCAGTTGTCTTCTCTAAAGGTTTCATGTATGTCTCCACTTGTCTTCTCTAAATGTTTCATGTATGTCTCCAGTTGTCTTCTCTAAAGGTTTCATGTATGTCTCCACTTGTCTTCTCTAAAGGTTTATGTATGTCTCCACTTGTCTTCTCTAAAGGTTTCATGTATGTCTCCAGTTGTCTTCTCTAAAGGTTTCATGTATGTCTCCACTTGTCTTCTCTAAAGGTTTCATGTATGTCTCCACTTGTCTTCTCTAAATGTTTCATGTATGTCTCCAGTTGTCTTCTCTAATGGTTTCATGTATGTCTCCACTTGTCTTCTCTAATGGTTTATGTATGTCTCCACTTGTCTTCTCTGAAGGTTTCATGTATGTCTCCACTTGTCTTCTCTAAAGGTTTCATGTATGTCTCCAGTTGTCTTCTCTAAATGTTTCATGTATGTCTCCACTTGTCTTCTCTAAAGGTTTCATGTATGTCTCCAGTTGTCTTCTCTAAAGGTTTCATGTATGTCTCCACTTGTCTTCTCTAAAGGTTTCATGTATGTCTCCACTTGTCTTCTCTAAATGTTTCATGTATGTCTCCAGTTGTCTTCTCTAAAGGTTTCATGTATGTCTCCATATCTTCACTAAATGTTTCATGTATGTCTCCATATCTTCTCTAAAAGTTTCATGTATGTCTCCATATCTTCTCTAAAGGTTTCATGTATTTCTCCATATCTTCTCTAAAGGTTTCATGTATGTCTCCATATCTTCTCTAAAGGTTTCATGTATGTCACCATATCTTCTCTAAAGGTTTCATGTATGTCTCCATATCTTCTCTAAAGGTTTCATGTATGTCACCATATCTTCTCTAAAGGTTTCATATATGTCTCCATATCTTCTCTACAGGTTTCATGTATGTCTCCATATCTTCTCTAAAGGTTTCATGTATGTCTCCATATCTTCTCTAAAGGTTTCATGTATGTCTCCAGTTGTCTTCTCTAAAGGTTTCATGTATGTCTCCACTTGTCTTCTCTAAAGGTTTCATGTATGTCTCCAGTTCTCTTCTCTAAATGTTTCATGTATGGCTCTAGTTCTCTTCTCTAAATGTTTCATGTATGTCTCTAGTTCTCTTCTCTAAATGTTTCATGTATGTCTCTAGTTCTATTCTCTAAAGGTTTCATGTATGTCTCCAGTCCTCTTCTCTGAAGGTTTCATAGATGTCTCCAGTTCTCTTCTCTAAAGGTTTCATGTATGTCTCCAGTTGTCTTCTCTAAAGGTTTCATGTATGTCTTCATATCTTCTCTAAAGGTTTCATGTATGTCTCCATATCTTCTCTAAAGGTTTCATGTATGTCTCCATATCTTCTCTAAAGGTTTCATGTATGTCTCCATATCTTCTCTAAAGGTTTCATGTATGTCTCCATATCTTCTCTAAAGGTTTCATGTATGTCTCCATATCTTCTCTAAAGGTTTCATGTATGTCTCCAGTTGTCTTCTCTAAAGGTTTCATGTACAAGGTATGTCTCCAGTTCTCTTCTTCGTGTATTTCGTCCATCTTCCTGTACCTGACTAACTCCGGGAACTTCACAACAGAAACAAACAAAAGTAATACATAAAAATAAAATAAAATTAAGAACAGACTACACAGAAGAGAACTTTAAAAAAATGTGACATGGTCAAAGTCAAAGACAGTCATTAAGTGTCAAAAGGGTAAACATTATAAGCACAATGAAAGGCTCCAGTATTAACAAGAGGATTAAGTTCATCACAACCTGCATCTCCATGGACAAACACCAGGTGCATGGTATCCCAGCGTCTGCAAATTCCCAACTCCGACTCACAGTATTCTGTGTCAATGACATCCTCCACTCCTGGTAGCACCCAACTGCAACACACAGTATTCTGTGTCAATGACATCCTCCACTCCTGGTAGCACCCAACTCCAACACACAGTATTCTGTATCAATGACATCCTCCACTCCTGGTAGCACCCAACTCCAACACACAGTATTTATTGTCAATGACATCCTCCACTCCTGGTAGCACCCAACTCCAACACACAGTATTCTTTGTTAATGACATCCTCCACTCCTGGTAGCACCCAACTCCAACACACAGTATTCTGTGTCAATGACATCCTCCACTCCTGGTAGCACCCAACTCCAACACACAGTATTCTGTGTCAGTGACATCCTCCACTCCTGGTAGCACCCAACTCCAACACACAGTATTCTGTGTCAATGACATCCTCCACTCCTGGTAGCACCCAACTCCAACACACAGTATTCTGTGTCAATGACATCCTCCACTCCTGGTAGCACCCAACTCCAACACACAGTATTCTGTGTTAATGACATCCTCCACTCCTGGTAGCACCCAACTCCAACACACAGTATTCTGTGTCAATGACATCCTCCACTCCTGGTAGCACCCAACTCCAACACACAGTATTCTGTGTCAATGACATCCTCCACTCCTGGTAGCACCCAACTCCAACACACAGTATTCTGTGTCAATGACATCCTCCACTCCTGGTAGCACCCAAACTCCAACACACAGTATTCTGTGTCAATGACATCCTCCACTCCTGGTAGCACCCAACTCCAACACACAGTATTCTGTGTCAATGACATCCTCCACTCCTGGTAGCACCCAACTCCAACACACAGTATTCTGCGTCAATGACATCCTCCACTCCTGGTAGCACCCGACTCCAACACACAATATGCTGTGTCAATGACATCCTCCACTCCTGGTAGCACCCAACTTCGTGTGCGCTTGTTGAGGATTTCCAATTTCTTCTCCATGACCAAATAATAGCAGTAGAAATAATCGGCGACATGAGCGACCATACCGCTGGCACCACCTAAAGCCGGCCTGGGTGGAGCATCCTATAACCTTGGTGTTCATTCCTTCAGTCACTGTTATAATTTCTTAGGTTTGTTTGGTTGTTGTTCATAGTGTCGTACTTTTGTTATAACCTTGTTCATAGTGTCGTACTTTTGTTATAGCCTTGTTCATAGTGTCGTACTTTTGTTATAACCTTGTTCATAGTGTACTTTTGTTATAACCTTGTTCATAGTGTCGTACTTTTGTTATAACCTTGTTCATAGTGTCGTACTTTTGTTATAACCTTGTTCATAGTGTCGTACTTTTGTTTTCAATTTGTTAAATGTTCATTACTTTATTGCGTACTTTCTTGTCGTCATCAACATTTTTTTTTTTGGTATTCGTCAGTTTGATGAAAGCATATGTTACATACAAATGTTTTCCGCGCAGCTTTTACGACGTAAACAATTATTTCTTACTAATTTATGCAATGATTAATTATTACTGTATGCAACACAATCCCTCAGGCTCATTTATTCTAATATATGCATATTGCCACTGGTTGCTAGATCTGAGTACGTGCCTTTTCAAATGTCGAGGTTCGTGACTTTCTTTTTTGGTCCTGGTCCGAGGATTGGTAATTATCGTAGATTTTGTAATTTACTAATAGCCATTCCCCTCACATGCACCCGCACGTGACAAAAATGAAGATATATATTTCCCTTTGTGTTTGACTTTTTTTGTGGTGGTGAGGGGAAAAGAGGGGGGGGGGGGGTAGTGTTGTTACCATGGCTCCAGTCATATACAGTTAGGAATTACTTTCATGTGTATCAAATTCTCTTCACAATTATGTTTGTCCTTAGTGGTTCGTGTTGTGTTAGTCTACCCCACCAAATTGAGCTTAAAACACACACAAAAACAAACAAAAACAAAACAACAATTACACACAAATACAACAGTAATCAAACAAAACTCTAACTTCTCCGCTCATTTGGTTAAACAAGGAAAAAAAATATGTAATGATACGTCTGATTAGGACAAAGGAGTGTGTCACGGGATTGTCTGGCTCGTCTCGTATTTAAAATAACCGAGTCACGCGCGAGAAATTCATTCAATAATGATTAAATCAACTATCAATTTGTATTTACATATAACGCATACAATGATCAATTATAGTTATCAAAGTTAAAATAGATTGATGTATGAAAAATGAAACATTTAAATTTTCATCACTGGTAATGACTTTAAAGTGGTTATCGTTTAAAAAAGCTTTTGAAAGGTTTGACTATAATACTTAACAAGCCAGGTGTTGACGATGATTTGTTGTCGCTGTTGAGTTCCGTCATTGTTGCTTCCCTAGGGTGTTGTAAACTGTTTCGTCAATCGTCGAATTCTTTGGCAGTAGCACGTCCCTGGCGGTAATGCTGGGGGTAGCCACTTCAATTTTCACGGCAAGCGTCTTCAAGACCCGTCTAATGTAAGCATCTAGCACAGACTGCTGTCAATTTGAACCACAGACGTGTACCACAAACGGAGAGAAAACAAATGTTTCTTCTAAGTATAGGGTCTCCAGACATGAGAATAAGGCGTCCTCCGCTTCCATTCCACCGTATCATCCTAATTGGAAACATTACCCCCCCCCCTCCCCCGAGCATTAAGGTTAAACACAGTAAGTCGGATGAAAATGCGTTTGGACAGCGGAAAACGACAATTGCATTATATAAACATGTTTGAATGTACATATAAACTTATTAAAATGTTAATATAATAAATGTGTGTCATAATCATCACTCCCTGCTCCACATGGGGCCTGGGGCTACCTCTGCGTTTAGGTTCCTGATGAGGAAACCCGCACGAAACAGTCTCCAGCTCTTGCAGTGGAGGTTCAAGAATCCAATCTTCTTATATGCTGAGATTGACAGTCTAGTATGAACCTATACATTCACTAGCAAATTAAACTTCTTCTTCTTTGATCCTTAGCAGCTGACCGTCAAAGCAGTCAGTGGCCATCACGCCTGGTGGCATCTTGTAGGGCAGCAACACATTGTTTCCACTTTGCTCGTTCGGTGGCCATTGTTAAGGGATGAAGAATTTGCCCGAATTCTAGCTCGGTCTAGGGTTAGTTGCTGTTAATAAAGATGTGAGAATTTATATATTTGACTTGGTTCGACTTAAATTTTTGATTTGGTTTGCATTGTCAGATATTATAGTAACCAATCTTCGTGTATGAACCTTTCTCCTTTCAAAATATTCAAATATTGAATAACGTTGACAAATGCTGGAACGAACTGGTGTTAACTGGAGAAAGATCTTGGCTTAGACGATTTTGCAAAATTTTAATAAACACTAGGTACATATTCTCAACGTCACAATAACAATAATGACATGTATGCTCCACATCAGTTCTACAGTCTTGTTTTCTTTAAGTTCGACTTTCTTAAATTAAATCATGGCTTCTCATACAACAGCCTGTCAATACGGTGCATATTCCCACTGTTCCAAATTTAAATTATTCAACTTCTCAAAATATTTCTATACAGTTTCATTCATTATTTTCCATTATCATCGGGGGATTCGGCGTCCCGGCATAACAAATGTTCACATATATTAATCAATTATCGGGGTATTTAGCGTCCCGAATGAATAACCAATTCTATTTCTACTTAATACATTTCTTTTATATTCTTCCGTTAGCTGGGGATTTAGCGTCCCGACGTATCATTTACTTTCATCTATTTCTTGTAACACATTTACATTCTTCTGGGAATTATGATCCCGCATTATATTCATTTTGAATCTTGGCAACTTATTCTGCCTATCATTTAAAGCATATTTTGCTTACCACATTCTCTTGCATATTCACTGAATAAATAATCCGTTGGCTGACATACAAGCCATATGGAGAAACACATCCAGACGCTATGGCATCACAAATACAACTCCTTTTTCTACGTCATTCCATAGCTACTTATCTCATAGTAACTGCATTCTTGTCTCTCTTGCATTCAGTTGAAGTACGACATGGTGTGGCAAGAACTCGGTGTTAATAATAATTTGCCGCGATAAAAATCACACCATGAAGTAGCCTCAACAGCCATCCTTCGTACAGTGCACTAACTCTAGTTCATTTTTTGCATCTCTGTTTCCACAGTCCTCCGAAAAAGTTTTTTTTTTTTTTCGGCCTCTCTTTTTTTTTCCTTCAGGGGTCCATAGCATAGCTGTTCTTATGATGGCATCGGGGTCTCTTCTGAGGACATGGCCAACCCAACTCCAGCGTCTGCCAGCTATGATGGTGTGCATGTCCTCTTGCTTGCTCTGAGTAAGCTGATCTTGGTTGGTGATAGCATTCGGCCAAAAGATTCGGAGAATTTTTCTTAGGCATGTTGTGTGAAAAGAGGACAATTTCGACATTTCCTTCTCTGTCACTCTCCAGCTCTCCGCTCCATAGAGAAGCACAGAAAGCACACAGCTCTGATATAATCTTAATTTTGTGCTTGTGCTGCACTGAGAGGACTTCCAGATGTTGTTTAGAATAAAAAAGGCTGTTCTTGCTTTGTTCATTCTGTTGTTAATGTCTTTGCGTGGTCCGCCATCTGGTGTTACTATGCATCCTATGTATACTATGTATGTGAAGGTGTCTATCTGTTTCAGTTGTTGATTCCTTACTGTTATGGGCTCGGGGTTGCTCACATTGAGTGTCATGACCTCTGTCTTTCTCAGACCGATGTTCAGGCCCACCTGCTGACTATACTTATTAAGTCTATCCGTTTTTTCCTGGATATATTGATGTGAATGTGCTAGTAGTGCAATGTCATCTGCATATTCCAGATCTTCCAATGCAGAAAACGTAGTCCACCCCTTTCCTCTTGAACCGCCCTCTGTTGTCTGTCGCATCACCCAGTATATGACTGTTAAAAATCGAGTGGTTGATAAGGGGCATCCCTGCCGTACTCCTGTTTTCACCTCAAATGTTAGGTTGTTCTGTCCTGCGCTACACGTTAAGTTGGCATAGAGGTTTTTTATGACTGACACTATGCAGCTGGGAATTCCACAAGCCCCCAGTACCTTGCACAGACTGTCTCTATGCATACCGTTAAAAGCCTCCTCAAAATCAACGAAATTTATGTACAGCCGTCTCTGCCACTCCGAGCTCTGCTCTATAATGCACCTGAGGGTAAATGTTTGATCTGCACATCTTCTGTTCTTTTTGAATCCTGCTTGCTCCCTCCTCAGCCTGTGTCTACTGCCCCTGAGATTCTCTGTATAACTATCCTGCCCAATATTTCGCTGGGAACCGAGAGAAGAGCGACCCCTCTCCAACTATTGCAGTTCGCAAGGTCTCACCCCCCTTCTCCCCCCACACCTGGGGAAATTTGACAACCATTCCTCCGTTCCACTCCGCCGGTGTTGTCCCTGTTTTCCAGACTTGTGCAAATAGTGGCCCCAGTAGACCCGCCGCAAGCTCAGGGTTATTCTTAAATAGCTCTGCATTTAAGTTATCGTGGCCGGGAGCTTTTCCAGTCCGTAACCCTTCGATTGCTGTGATGATTTCTTCTTTTCGTGGTATGTCTGTATTAACATCTAGATCGTTTTCAGCCTCAGGAACATTCAATTGTGTCTCTGGTGGTTCCTTGTTTAGAGTCTCTGAAATGCTCCGCCCAACCCGCCTCCCGTCCCCTTGCTGCCGCGATGAGATTTACCCGCTTATCTCTTACTAATGTAATATTGTTTGCACCTCGTTTTCCGCTGATGGCTTTAGTTATTTTGTATACTATGCCCCGTTTATTTTTCAGCGCGGCACCCCCCCCCCCCCCCAGTCCCCCGCCTGTCCTGCAAGATTGTCTAAGACATTCCCTTTGTTGGCTCGGGTTTGGCGTTTAACTTTCCTGTCCAGCCGACTGCACTGCCCGCTATATAGTTGATTTAACCTGTTGGACTTCGCCTCTGTCCCCTCTCCTTTCAAATCCCATCTCATCGCTATGGTGTTCAATGTTTCTGGTGCTATACAGTCCTGCTTCTTCCCCTCCTGGAATCCCAAGCATGACCCGCTCTTTCCTTATATATTGTTGAAATGATGTTGGATTTCTGGTCTTTATCATCAGTCGATGTCTTTTCCTGACTTTTGGCAATTTGATATCGTTTCTTTATGTCAGCCGCAAAAGCTTTTCTGGTAAGGGGGTCCTTCAGTTTGCTGATGTCAAACCTTTTCTGTGTAGTTACAGTTGGTCCAACCGTTCTAATGTTCACCTTCAGTTTTGCTACGACTAAATGGTGGTCACTTCCCACATCTGCACCTCCCCTTACCCTCACATCCTGCAATGCATGTCTCCATCTACCACTAATCATCATGTGGTCCACCCGGTCTTTGTCCCGGCCATCCGGTGACTCCCATGTTAATTTGTGAATTTCCTTGTGTGGGAAAAGTGTTCCTCCAATGACCAGGCTGTCAACGCGACAGAAACCTATTAATCTATCCCCATTCTCGTCCGCTGCTCCGCCGCCGCACTTCCCCACCACTCCTTTATTATATGTATTGTGTTCCAACCCTCGCACTGAGGCCTTCCATTACTACGACAAGATCGTATCTCGGTGTGTCTTCCATTTTCCTTTGCAGCCGCCGACAGAACTCATCCCTGACCTCTTCGTCGCTGTCATTTATTGGTGCGTAGCATTGTATTATTGTAGTGTTGGTGAATCTCCCTCTCAGTCTTATTCTTATCAGTCTGTTGTTGATGGGTTTCCATTCCAATAATGACCTTTCTATTCCTTTCTGTAGAATAATAGCTACACCTTCATTGTGCTTGCCATCCTCTCTGCCAGAGTAAAGTACTGTTTTTCCTGTTGCTGTTTTAACTTTTCCTGCTCCTGTCCATCTTTTCTCGCTTATCCCTAGAATGTGTAATCTATAGTTTCTCATTTCTGCTGTGACCTGTTTTAGTTTACCCGTCTCGTTCATTGTCCTGACATTCCAAAATCCTATTCTTGTTTCAAGTTTTGCGGTCAGGACGTCCGTTCTCGTGTCAGTGGCTTCCTTTCGGCTTTCATCACTGACAGTCATACGAGCCTCAGACTCCGGATGTCCGTCCCGCAGCAAAGTTTGTTCATTTGTTGTCGTTTTCGTAACTTCGTTTCTTTTTACATAGACAGGGGTGTCAGCCCTATGCTACAACCCCCAACCTGGGGACCAGGGTGTCTGCTGTAGTCTGACCCCTTCCCGCGCAAACCTGTCCAGCTTGGTAGAACCTTCCAGGAGTAAAACTCCCGCTGGCATAGCTCTGGGGGTAATCAGGGTACGCAAGCCGCCATACCTCGACAAGGTATTGACACCTGTGATGGTAGGACAAGCAAATTACACAAGTTAAATGCAAAATAAAATGACAAAATGTACATAGCACAAATGTTACGCCTCCGTTTGCACACAACTTTTCGTTCATTAGTGAAACATCGCTGTGCTCAGAGGGAGCAGCACTAAAACCCAGCACTATTGAAACAGCACCACCGAATTGATTTATGACGTAGAGTTAAAATATCAGATTACGTAGATGCGTTTTTGGGCCTCTTTCGATTGTGTATTCCAATGTGTCAAGACGTGTACGGTATTTTATGAGCTCCTGCATTGAGTGTTTGATGTCCGATATTTTTGCATGCTTATGGACGTATGATTGAGATATTGCATGCCATTGATTTATGTGTAAATTGAAAGAGAAGTATCGTGAATTAATATTACAATTTTGACGATCACGTCAAGTTATATTGTCGCGGACAGTTGGACTGTAACGGACGGCATATTTGCCTACCATTCATGTATTATGATGGCCTAGTACATTTGGCCTATGAAAGATGGCTTGCTTTTATTATATCAAAATGTGGAGCTTCAATGTTGTATGATGTCAATAAATTCTAAAAACGTTAACCAGGAGTGATCTACATTCCTTCGTTGATTTAGCTGTTGTGAGTACATTTAGACATTTGCTGACTATACATAATTCTGATCAACACATCATTAGAATGGACCGAAACAACAATTTACCTCTCTTATCAGGAATGAATTTACATATTTCTTGCATAGGAAAACTTCTCTATAGTGTCGGGCCACTGGTACTGAGAGGTCGTCTTACAGGTGGTCGGAGTATTAGTTTAATTATAATCTCAAAGTTTTTGTATGTTCCTAGAACTCATGGTTTCCAGTACTTTTGTCCAGTTTTCTTTCTGTCTAACATGAGAAGACCATCTAATACTTGGTCCTGTCTGTACGTTGGAACCACGTGTCTATTCGCTATTCTAGCGTCCGAAAAGTCTTCTTCACGAGATGGAAATGCAGTGAAGTAATCTTAAAATGTAGTAGATTGTAAGCGACACTTTCGTTCACACGCCCATGTGGTTTCGTTGGACAAAGCTCAGATCAGAAGTGGTTTACTTTAGCACGTTTGTCACGGGATTTACTCCCTTTGCTCTACAGTGATGTACCACCAATGGCCAAAACCTAGAGTATCTAATGAGGGTCTTCAAAGGTATCTATCTTCGCTCAAGATTACTCCTGGCAGAGTTGTGAATAGAAGGATGATGATGCTTCTATCTCGAGGGAGTGTTCATAAGATATATAATTCCGAAATCAAGAACAATGCTGAACTGTACTGAGCAGTTGTTAACGTTGTATCAGCCTGACATCTTTTATGAAGAATTATTATGTATTTTAGCTCGCTCAAGACCCCAATTGATTTAATTTGGTGAAATATTAATTTAATAGCTTTGTTTAAGTGTTTTTGAATTGACTGTGACATACGGGTGCAGTACCCTCAAAATGATTAAATCAACTATAAATTTGTATATATACAGATAACAAATTTAATAATCAATTATATTAAACAGTGTAAAAACGAATAATTCTTTGACAAGTCATCACATGTAATGTTATGGTTATTTAAGGGAACTTTGGTTCTTTGGAAAGCTCACTTAGCAGCTTTTAAATGTGTTCTTAGCTGCCAGTAAGAGGGTCGGTTGGTTTCTGATAAAGCCGATGTTTGGTTCTTTCCAGGTTGTAGACTAGTTTACTCTGGTCACTGATCAAGTCTGGTGGTTGTAACACGTCCCAAGAAGTAGCAGGGAGTAATTATGAAGCTAGTCCAGCGTCTTCATGACCGGTCTGATGACAGTGTCTAGCTGTGACCTCAGGCCACTTATACCACACACTTGTTCCACAGATAGTACCACCAATAGGTACCACCGTCTAGTATCATGAAATAAGAGAGAAACAAATACCCTCCTATTAGGTTTCCTGACACAAAATCAAGAGTCACTCCCTTTTATTCCACAATCCCAACTGCCTCAGAACGTTATCCTATCTGAGCATTAATATTAACCCAAGTGAGCAGAAAACATTCATTGTATAAATACTGAACACGTTTGTATTTACATTTGCACTCTTTGAAAATGTTAAAATAATAATTATGTACATCATTTATGTCATCATCCACTCCTTGCTCAATTTGGAACTTGGGACTACCTCTGCTTTTGGTTCTCTATGGGAAACCCGCATAAAGCAGTCAACAGCTCTAGCAGTGGTGATTTATGAAATCATCATTCTATTTGCTGATGTTCGCAGCCTCGTATGTCTTTGACATCCACTAGCTATTTTCACATGTTAATAAATGCAAAATATAGAATTATAAAATATACAACTTACCGCAAATCTCTTTGAGAATACATACTCACTTCTGGCTCAGAGAAATAGTACAGGCAAATTGTTTAAGATGCCTCTAACACGTGGTGTGACGTATAATGGAAATAAAGCCTTCTGTATCCGACAGTCTTTCGTGACCTCATCATAGTTTTAAGATTCGCAAACAAAGTCATGCATTTCTCTGCCTGTCTGACTCACATTTTAATCCACGCCTCTTTTTACTTGACGATATCAAACGACCTTGTTTACCAACTTTCGCAACCTGTCATTCATAGCAGAGGGCGAACCACGTTCGTTTACGCAAGTTTCTCACGCAAGCGGATCTGTCAATATTACGAAGACGAGCAGATCGCACGTGGAAAACGCGTGGAAAGGTAACGGCCTTTGAAGATTCTCTATAAGGGGAGCAAATCCTTTGATCTCGAGAAACAGGGAAACTCTCGGACGGGAGCCCACTACCCGGGTTAAGCTTTTGTTGTCGATTAGCAACTGCCGGCGGAAGCGACCGTTAAACCCTTGATCTGGGAAACGTAGTTTCAGATTTCTCAGCTGGGAAACGGAGTGTGAGAATTCACATCTTCTAGAGATCATAACAACATGATCGTATATAAACTGCGTCTTTCTAAAATCATTATCAGAGTCGCTCAGAATGTTTTCGGAGAGTCTAAACACGTTATCTAGAACCACTGGCAATAGATGTGTTAATAGAGCGTGGTGTTTCTTTCTGGATTTCTGGTAATATATAAATTTTTGCTTAAGCGTATTAAAGTGTTAACAGTTTTAGAATCTTAAATTCACTGTGATTTTCAAGGTGTTAAGACTAGTGAATTAAATAACGCGTAGCTATTTTTATTCCAGATGTTTCAGTTGGAATGTAAATTTAATCACCCGCTTTCACACAGAAAGAGACGGTTTAGTTGACTAATAAATACACTAGGTGACTGATAATTGACGGAATACAATTCATTTTTATTTCTTTGTGTGTAATTTAGTCAGTGACTGTGTTTGACTATCTCATGCGACTAAACAAACAGACGCAGAACATCTAATAGTTATTAATGACAGGCAATATTTGTTGAGTGCGCGAAGGGATAATTTAATCATAATTGACATTATGCGCTGATCATTGACCGGTGCAGGAGAGGGAAAAGGCTGCATGCCCCAACCAAACTTGCACCCACTAAGAGACGCGCTACAGGATAGGCTAGACATAACATGCGCATTTTAACTTTAATCAGGAGTCAGGACTGACGGAGAGGATGAGAGATGTCTCATCCCCTTCCGTATATATATATATATATATATATATATATATGTATATATATATATATATATATATATATATATATATATATACGAGTATATATATATACGAGTATATATATATATATATATATATATATATATATATATATATATTATTATTATTATTAGCAGTAATTTTTTCATAATGTTCCTATATCCTTTAGGCAACCTGATCAACGGCGACCAGCGGTTTTTTAAATGTGGCTATATCTTGGGCCTTGTCTCTATTTTTACTGATTGGATTAAAGTTGTCTTCTGTTGGCTGACGCGTCTCCAAGTTTCAGTTGTGAATAGGACGGGCCACAGATACTAACGAACATTGTAATAGTAAATTTTAACTGGACTTACAAAATACCATAACACCATATTCCCAATATGCCTCAATGGGCGTGTAACGGGATCCTTTACCTTAACCTTACAAAATACCCAGATATATATTCTTGCATTTTTATATCAGCCCATTGTGGTGAAATAACCATAACTGTTCTCCCGACTTCTGATAGTGGTTTCCAAGAGGATATTTATCCAGAAGAGTCACGCTATTTCAGAATCGGCACTCACCAGAGCCAACCGATAGGATTTACCAATCAATCACGTACCATCATCAGTAAAAATTTGTTTAGCAACTAGCTGTGTCCAAATACCAGACCTATTTTGTTTTCCAATCCTTGCAGTGAACACTAGATCTCGATTTTTCTACCATTAACTATTCGAGGTGATACTATCGATCCAGGATTACCTCAACAAACTTGGCGTCCACCTTATAAAGTTATTGTCAAGGCTGGACTGGGGCCAAATTTGGCACTGTATCCTGACACTCGCAATATCGATAAATATACTCAGGATAACTGTACACGCCAGGAAATATCACCAAGATTCGGTAAGGAGAGAGACAGCGTGGCCACGTCTGTCAGAGAGATATATTGAAAATCTACTCTAGAATCCTAGAGCATAGTTTTCGACGCCTAGCTGAGCCACAATTGGATGAGGCCTAGTGCGGATTCCGAACAAACCGAAGTACTCAAGACCTGATCTTTACACACAGACAGCTGAGTGAAAAGGCCCTTGAGTATAAGAGTGAGATCCATCTTTGTTTCATAGATCTGGAAAAGGCGTTTGACAGGGTCCACTGGAGCAAACTTTGGGACAGTTTGGCAAGGAAGAACATTCCAGCACCTCTGATTCATGCTATACAGAGCTTCTCGTACATGTCTTGAAGAAATTATGTGAGGACAGCAAACCATAAGTCAGAAGAGTTCAGGGCCACCACTGGTGTAAGACAAGGTGATATCCTGTCACCTTATCATTTCATACTCTTCATGGACGAAGTCGTCAAGGCATGTAAGGAGAGAACAAGAAAGTATTCAGTGGAGTACTGGAAGATGAGACAGGTATGTATTTTAGAGCTGGCATTTGCTGATGATGTTGCCCTGATTGCTAAATCAAAGGCACATCTCCAATACAACCTGCAAGTCTGGAAGGAAGAGCTGGAGAAAAGAGGGATGGTCATAAGCAGCTCTAAAACAAAATCCATGGTGATATCACGAGAAAAAAGAAGAAACCAGATTAAGCTGGGAGAACAGGTCCTGGAGCATGTTGACCACTTTAAATAACTCCTAACTATTATAGACAGAAAGGGAGGCATCAAAAAAGAGTTGGCCATTCGAAAAGCAGCAGCTGGGAGACTTTTTCACGCCATAAATCGAGGATTCCTCAGCAAGAGAGAGGTTGGTAAGAAAACGAAGATGGCTGTATACCGCTCCACCTATGTCCCAGTCTTGGGCAATGACTACAACCCACAAAAGCCAGACCCAAACCTCAGAAATGAGGTATCTGAGGAAGGTGGTTGAAGTAACAAGAAGAGACATGGTCCGCAACCAGACGATACGTCAAGGCCTAAAATGCCACCCCCTGCAGACCCAAGTAGAACAGTCTCAACTAAGATGGTTTGGCCATGTCTGCAGAATGGGAGAAGATCGGCTACCACGACAAGCATGGGAAACAAAGAGCCAGAGATCCAGACCCCCAGAACGACCCAGAGTCCGCTGGGAGGACAACATTAGATAATCTTTGAAGGACCGCGGACTAGCATGGAACCAGGCTAGGAGGAAGACAGCCGATAGAATAGTCTGACGCTCTCTCTTCCAAACCTCTACACCTCACGGTAGAAGGGGAACGACTACGTAAGTAAGTAATATATATATATATATATATATATATATATATATATATATATATATATATATATATATATATATATATATATATATATATATATATATATACACTCACGAGCGCGCACACACACACCCACATATATATATATTTATATACAAATGAAATTGACTAAAGTGCTTGTACAATAAATATGTACAGTGTACACCTTAATATCCTCATCTACTTCCTGCTCTCTATAGAGCCTGGGGCCACCTCTGCAGTTTGTTTCTTGTGAAGAAACCCGCCATGAGGCAGTCTCCAGCTCTTCCAGTGGTGGTTCGTGTCTCAAGTTATTTAGAGTGGTAGGGTTGGCAGCCTTATATGCATTCGGACATCCAGAACTTACTTACTTACTTAGTCGTTCCCCTTCTACCGTGAGGTGTAGAGGTTTGGAAGAGAGAGCGCCAGACTATTCTATCGGCTGTCTTCCTCCTGGCCCGGTTCCATTCTAGTCCTCGGTCCTTCAAAGATTGTCTAATGTTGTCCTCCCAGCGGACTCTGGGTCGTCCTCGGGGTCTGGATCCTTGGCTCTTTGTTTCCCATGCTTGTCGTGGTAGCCGATCTTCTCCCATTCTGCAGACATGGCCAAACCATCTTAGTTGGGACTGTTCTACTTGGGTCTGTAGGGGGTGGCATTTTAGGCCGTGACGTATCGTCTGGTTGCGTACCATGTCTCTTCTTGTTACTTCAACCACCTTCCTCAGATACCTCATTTCTGAGGTTTGGATCTGGCTTTTATGGGTTGTAGTCATTGCCCATGACTCGCATCCATATGTCAAGACTGGGACATAGGTGGAGCGGTATACAGCCATCTTCGTTTTCTTACCAACCTCTCTCTTGCTGAGGAATCCTCGATTTATGGCCTGAAAAAGTCTCCCAGCTGCTGCTTTTCGAGTGGCCAACTCTTCTTTGATGCCTCCCTTTCGGTCTATAATAGATCCGAGGTATTTAAAGTGGTCAACCTGCTCCAGGACCTGTTCTCCCAGCTTAATCTGATGCCTTCTTTCTTCTCGTGATATCACCATGGATTTTGTTTTAGAGCTGCTTATGACTATCCCTCTCTTCTCCAGCTCTTCCTTCCAGACTTGCAGGTTGGATTGGAGATGTGCCTCTGATTTAGCAATCAGGGCAACATCATCAGCAAATGCCAGCTCTGAAATATAGACCTGTCTCATCTTCCAGTACCCCACTGAATACTTTCTTGTTCTCTCCTTACATGCCTTGATGACATCGTCCATAAGGAGTATGAAGAGATAAGGTGATAGGATATCACCTTGTCTTACACCAGTGGTGGTCCTGAACTCTTCTGACTTATGGTTTGCTGTCCTCACATAATTTCTGCAAGACTTGTAGAAGCTCTGTATAGCATGAATCAGAGGTGCTGGAATATTCTTCCTTGCCAAACAGTCCCAAAGTTTGCTCCAAGGGACCCTGTCAAACGCCTTTTCCAGATCTATGAAACAAAGATGGATCTCACTCTTATACTCAAGGGCCTTTTCACTCAGCTGTCTGAGTGTGAAGATTAGGTCTTGAGTTCTTCGGTTTGCTCGGAATCCGCACTGGACCTCATCCAATTGTGGCTCAGCTAGGCGTCGGAGTCTCTGCTCTAGGATTCTAGAGTAGATTTTTCCAGGGACACTGAGAAGGGATATGCCTCTATGGTTTCCACACTGTCGGTTGTCACCCTTTTTAAAAATTGGTGTTATGATGGCGATCTCCCAATCCTTTGGTATGGTCTTGTTGCACCATGCTGCCTGTAGGACCCTTAGGAGTAACAGGTCGCCTGATGCTCCCATGTACTTAACCATTTTTGGTGTTATACCATCATGCCCTGCTGCTTTGCCCATCTTGATTTTCTCCAGTGCCGCCTTCAGTTCTTCCATCTTTATGTCATCTTCATCACCATTGGTTTCCTCTTCTGTGCTAGTGGTTATCATTTCTGATGTTTGACCTTGCTCACCATCAAGGAGTTCTGAGAAATATTCTTTCCATCTTTCCATTACTTCCTTCGGGGCAGTAAGCGACATCCAGAAGCAAATTATAAATGTTAATAGGAAGATAACGACAGGGAATTGGAGCGCACTGATTAACATGCAAAAGCGGAGATGCCACAGTGAATTTATCTTATCGTTAATTCGGCTATTTTTACCTCAGATTTTCTGTCTGCGAACCCTGAGTTGGGAACTTGGTCAGCCAAATAATGGCCACAATCCAGGTTTGTTGCCTGATAAGTTGTTAAAGTTTGCATATGCTGTGCCGACAACCACACGGTAAATATCAATCTGGTGACAGATTAAAGACACGCACTTAATATAACGAATGGGATTTTTGGAGCACGAATCCGATTAATCGTCTCCAGCCAGATTTTGTTGGGATGGATCATTACAAGAAAATGAAATCTTGAAAGAGATTATTCCTAATAGATCTATGAAGTCGTGAATGTAAACATGATGAATATCAACAGTAAAAGCAAAGCATTATATGATCTTGTAGATGAATTCGTAGATGACATGCAGAGAACATTAGATTAACTTTATTTTGAAGAAAATACAACAAGGGTAGTGGGGATAGCCCCTAAAAAAATATACAAGATTTTTCCTATTGGTATGGCATTTGCGATGTTAATATACAACATCTCTAATTGGACCACCGCCACGTAGCACTGTGGATGCGTTGTCCGAGTGTTGCTTAAAATCGACATTTTAAGATTACGGCACTAATAATTCAGCTCGTCAAGAAGACAGTTCAGACATGGCAGGAAAAAAAGAATAGAATCAGGATTCTAGTTTAAAGGACCGGACACAGAATTTGAGCTGTTGGTATGGCATTTGAGATGTTGAAATCTTCTTCCTTCCTCGTTCGCCCTGAAAAGGACGGTGGTCGCGTTGTGTCTGTTTACGCCGTAGCTGTGATATCTGCACCTTTCGGTCGACACATCCGACTTCAGCAAGGCATTTTTTAGGGACCGGGTTTGTGTTCCCATAGCGATCCGTACTCGCTCAGCCAGACTGCACAGCTGCAGACTGTTTCCAGAACCACCACGTGGAGGTGGAGTACGGTCTTGACCAGCTCTGGTTCGCTGGTCCTGATGCAAGCAGTCAAGCTATGGGTCGCTGACTGCATTCACTATTGCTGCATCTTGGGGTCCCAGATGTTGAAATAAAACATTTCTGATTTCACCATATCTACGTAGCAATGTGGATGCGTGGGCCTTGTGTTGCTTAAAATCTACATTTTAAGATTACGGCACTGATAATTCAACACTGCAAGAAGACAGTTCAGACAAGCCAGGAAAAATGAATTGCACCAGAATTCTAATTTAAAGGACCGGACAACGAATTTGAGCATCTTCTAGACTTAGGCAGTAAGAAATCTCTACTTTTACTAATACAGAAAGCCCGGAATCTTAGGAATCTGAGTACGAAGTCATAGTGGGATTCTATCGCAAAATAAAACACCAGACTGCGTGTAAGAAGCGTCTTAACCAAGTTGCCGAAATTAGTTGTACATTTTATAACTCTATATATTGCAATATTAACATGTACAAATTTCTAGTGGATGTCCACGTTCCTACGAGTTGGCAACCTCAAAATATAGAATGGTGTTTCATGAACCACCACTGCAAGAGCTGGTGACTGCTTCACGCAGGTTTCTCAGAGAACCAAACACAGAGGTAGACCCAAGTTACACACGGAGATGTGATTGGATGATGACAGACATAATGTGTATTATTATTATATTAACCTTTTTAACCAATGCACATGCATATGTAGGCATGGTTTATATAAATGCAATGGATGTTTTTCGCTCACTTGGATTAACATTAACGCTCACAGAGGGCAAAGTTCTGAGGCAGATAGGATGGTGGAATGAAAGGGAGGTATACCTGATCTTCGTGTCAGGAGACCCAATATTCAGGAGGGAATGTATTTCTCTCTTATTTCATGATACTAGTTGGGGGTACCAATTCGTAGTACTAGTCTGTGGAACAAGAGTGGGGTATAAGTGGCCTTTAGTGAAAGCTAGACACCAACATCAGACAGGTCAGACGCTATGCCATCTTCGAAATTACCCCATGATACTACTTGGGACGTGTTATCGCCACCAGACTTGACCAGCGACGAGAAGAACCAGTCTACAACCTGCAAAGGATCAACATCGGCTAGAGCAGATGCCAACCAACACGTTACTGGCAGGAAAGTACCCATTCAGATCTGCCAAATGTGAACTGTACCTAAATGTCTCAGTCATTTTAAATACATATAAACAGAGCTATTAAAGTAGTATTTTACTAAATTAAATCAGTTGGGGCTCATCAACCGAGCGAAATTCTCTTTTCCTCATAGAAGGTCTGGGAAAGTAATACAGTTGAATATGTTCTTGATAATATCAGCTGTGATGCTTGATTTCTTAAAATTCCTTTGAGGCTCCTGTTATGACTTAATTCATAACAGGCGCTATCGCACTCGGCAGGTTTTATGTACTCATTTCCTTGTTGATAAAGCGTTGGCCAGACTACCCCGGAAGAACGTCATATAGTCTGCTGATTTTAAGCAGACGATTCGCTGCCGGCTTCAGATCGAAGATTTGAGCTGTAAGACGGTCTCTTTGGCTGTGTATTCTCTGTGAGAGAAAGACGTGTCTGAACGAGCTCCAGAAAGTGTACTCTTGTTATAGAGTTTTATGTTCTTCATATCAGCTAGGTCGTCCTACAGTTTGAGCCTAAGCGTGATTATATTTATACGGACTTGTCAGCGCTGAAAGGAGAGGAATGAGTGAGAAATATTATATTAAATACTTCAGCAAGATGACTCTGACATTGTTGCCGTAGTCTACATGACGATAGACTGATTTATGGACGGGCTAGAGATTGCAATTGTCTATTTTATGGATGCCTTCTTTGAGGAACTACGTTTCGTTCATTGAAATATATATTGTCAAAAAGTCAATCACGCATTATGGAGTTCTCTACCGTTGAAGACTAGCCTTACGTGTTGAGGACTTTGCAAAAGTTGGACTAAAATCAAACTCTACCCTAGACACCATACTCCAACTATTTGAAATACTCTAAATGAACCCGTAACAGCTCCCTAGAATTGATGCATCATACTTCAGTACACATCTCTGCCAAGAGTAATCTTGAGCGAAAGTTAGATACTTTTGAAGATCCTCAGTAGATACTCTGATTTTTGGACACAAAATTGGTCTCCAATACGGTTGTAGAATGGATTACTGCAATACGACGGTGTCTAAAAAAATATCACGCAATCACGGCACGGCAAGCGAGAAGGGTCACAATGCATAACAATATGGCCACCTTGTTGTTAAAGTGATCTGTGTTTTAGTTCCAACTTCTGAATGATAGTACAACCACCAGGACGGACGAAAAGCAGAAAGACTTGCAAGCTTTTGTGACAGTGCGAAGACGATGTGTGAAGAAGAATAAGAATTCGTGTGTAATGTTGTCGTTACTCTCTCTGACCTACTTTCACACACGTTCCGTAGTCACATAAACACTCTTGATGACAGGGGTTCCACTTTTATTAATGAAACCCTATCAGGTAGCATATGAATCGCACAGACAACAATGTTGTCCACAACTTTACTTACTTACTTAGTCGTTCCTCTTCTACCGTGAGGTGTAGAGGTTTGGAAGAGAGAGCGCCAGACTATCCTATCGGCTGTCTTCTTCCTGGTCTGGTTCCATTCTAGTCCTTGGTCCTTCAAAGATTGTCTAATGTTGTCCTCCCAGCGGACTCTGGGTCGTCCTGGAGGTCTGGATCCCTGGCTCTTTGTTTCCCATGCTTGTCGTGGTAGCCGATCTTCTCCCATTCTGCAGACATGGCCAAACCATCTTAGTTGGGACTGTTCGATTTGGGTTTGCAGCGGGTGGGATTTTAGGCCTTGACGTATCGTCTGGTTGCGGACCATGTCTCTTCTTATTACTTCAACCACCTTCCTCAGATACCTCATTTCTGAGGTTTGAATCTGGCTTTTGTGGGTTGTAGTCATTGCCCATGACTCGCATCCATATGTCAAGACTGGGACATAGGTGGAGCGGTATACACCCATCTTCGTTTTCTTACCAACCTCTTTCTTGCTGAGGAATCCTCGATTTATGGCCTGATAAAGTCTCCCAGCCGCTGCTTTTCGAGTGGCCAACTCTTCTTTGATGCCCCCCTTTCGGTCTATAATAGCTCCGAAATATTTAAAGTGGTCGACCTGCTCCAGGACCTGTTCTCCCAACTTAATCTGATGTTTTCTTTCTTCTCGTGATATCACCATGGATTTTGTTTTAGAGCTGCTTATGACCATCCCTCTCTTCTCCAGCTCTTCCTTCCAGACTTGCAGGTTGGATTGGAGATGTGTCTCTGATTTAGCAATCAGGACAACATCATCAGCAAATGCTAGCTCTGAAATACAGACCTGTCTCATCTTCCAGTACCCCACTGAATACTTTCTTGTTCTCTCCTTACATGCCTTGATGACATCGTCCATGAGGAGTATGAAAAGATAAGGTGAAAGGATATCGCCTTGTCTTACACCAGTGGTGGTCCTGAACTCTTCTGACTTATAGTTTGCTGTCCTCACATAATTTCTGCAAGACTTGTAGAAGCTCTGTATAGCATGAATCAGAGGTGCTGGAATGTTCTTCCTTGCCAAACAGTCCCAAAGTTTGCTCCAGGGGACCCTGTCAAACGCCTTTTCCAGATCTATGAAACAAAGATGGATCTCACTCTTGTACTCAAGGGCCTTTTCATTCAGCTGTCTGAGTGTGAAGATTAGGTCTTGAGTACTTCGGTTTGCTCGGAATCCGCACTGGGCTTCATCCAATTGTGGCTCAGCTAGGCATCGGAGTCTCTGCTCTAGGATTCTAGAGTAGATTTTACCAGGGACACTGAGAAGGGATATGCCTCTGTGGTTTCCACATTGTCGATTGTCACCCTTTTTGAAAATCGGTGTTATGATGGAAATCTCCCAATCCTTTGGTATGGCCTTGTTGCACCATGCTGCCTGTAGGACCCTTAGGAGTAATAGGTCGCCTGATGTTCCCATGTACTTAACCATTTCTGGTGTTATACCATCATGCCCTGCTGCTATGCCCATCTTGATTTTCTCCAGTGCTGCCTTCAGTTCTTCCATCTTTATGTCATCTTCATCACCATTTGTATCCTCTTCTGTGCTAGTGGTTATCATTTCTGATGCTCTACCTTGCTCACCATCAAGGAGTTCTGAGAAATATTCTTTCCATCTTTCCATTACTTCCTTCGGGGCAGTAAGCAATTTGCCTTGCTTGTCCTTTATAAATTTAAGAGGGCATTGTTTTTCCTTCCTCATGTTCTTTAGGGTCTTATAGAACAATTTCTGGTTTTCTTGCGCATCCTTTTCTAGCTTTTCTCCAAATTCTTCCCAGGACTTCTGTTTTGCTGCTAGCACCTTGTTCTTTGCTTCTGTTCTGAGTATCACATATTCTCTATATTTATCTATTTGTCCTGCTATGTTTTTAGCTCCTAAATATTGTTTCCATGCCATTTTCTTCTCTCTTATTTTCTCTTTGACTTCCTCTGTCCACCAAGGTGTCCTCTTTCTCTTGTTCCCAAGTCGGACTTCACCACATGCTTCTGCAGCAGCTGTCTTTATGATGTCCTTGAATTTAAGCCAGAGGGTTTCCAAGTCATCAGGTTGTTCTTCTGTGTTTCTCACCGCTGTAGCAATAAGCCCCTGATATCTGGTCTTAATTTCTGGCTCTTTCAGCTTGTAGGTCTTAATGCTCATTTCTTCCGTTCGTTTACTTGGTTTCTTGCGTGATGCTGGACAGTTCCTAGGCTGAGCAACTCTTTCAGTTGTTCTTTTGATTGTAAGCAGGTAGTGATCACTTCCAATCTCTGGCCCCCTCCAGACTCTAGCATCCCGGACATATTTGAATGAGCTCCTCCTAACAATGGCATAGTCGATCACTGACTTCTCATTCTTTGTTGGTTCACACTTAGTGTATGCATGTATGCGCTTATGGGGGAACTTTGTGTTGGTAATGATCAGATTCTGCTCACTGCAGAATCTGAGGAGTCGCTTTCCATTGTCATTGAGAGTATCTTCTCCATATCTTCCGATAACTCCACCCCATCGAGCATGGTCATTTCCAACTCTGGCATTGAAATCTCCGAGCATGATAATTTCATCTAGGCAGTCATCCACTGTCCTTTGAAGCAGCTCGAAGAATTCTTCCTTGACCTCTGCTCTCTCATCCTCATTTGGCCCATACACTATGACCAGGTTGACTATGGTTTATCCTTCTTTTAGTTTTACAACCATAATGCGCTCCGAGACAAAGTTCCATCCCTTGATACTATCTTTCTGGTTTTTGGCCACAATGCAACCCACGCCCCCTTTAGCTCTTTCAGATGTGGGTACACCACTGTATAGCAGAGTGTTGCCATCGAGATCCATGACTCCTTGTCCCTTTTCTTTGTTTCGGAAATAGCCAGGATTTCTAGTTTTGCTTTCCTCATCTCTTCCATCAGCTCCTCTTCTTTCCCATTTATACTTCTTGTGTTCCATGTTCCATAAGTCGTAGTCCGTAGTCCGTTCCAGTTCGTCGCCTTTAGAATCAGTCCGGTTTTCTCTCTTATATTGCTTGTAATCATAGTTTAAGACAAACAGGTGATTGGCCTGTTGTGCCTTTGCATGGTGGAGGGGCTGCCTCCTTACGGCCTCCATGCAGGCCGCTCTCCTCCTTTTTCATCCGGGCTTGGGACCGGCATAGGCGGAGTTCACAACTTTACTTTTGTAGGTAATTCCTATACAACACCGTATAACCTAGCTATTTAGGTATTCTCTACGTAACACTATATAACCCAGCACAGACTGCTGGACTCTCTGAAATAAAATGAAACAAAATAAACTAGCATCGTTCGAATGGACAAACATCATCTACGTAATAATACATACACATGTGTGAAAATATGCAAACGTGCGCTTATATGTCCATGTTTGTGTGTGTGTTGTGTGTGCTCATGCAGGTCTGTATGTATGTGTAATCATACAATAAACATACTTCAGTCAACATTATTGCCTTCATACTCCTACTAAATACTAACTACGTCATCACGCGAGAGAAAACTTAAATGAAACACTTCTATCTATGATGAAATATTCCACACAGCGCACTGGTGTAAATTACATCATTTTATTAGTATGTGAGAGGACTAGCTGCTCTAAAGATCAAGCAGATATATACTCTATTCTTACAGTGCTATACTAAATATAATAGTCATAGGCTACTCACGGAGCCAGAGGGTACGCTAATCTTTCTCTCACAATAATCACTGATGTAAAATTAACCGCCCTTACGCCTCACAAGAATGCAATATAACTATTACTTAACACTACACAAATAATAATAATGGCAATACGTGCACACTTGTATACAGCGCGATGCGGCACTAGAATACCTCTAATAAAATCAATTATATTTACACATTAAACGCACAGTCTCACGGTTGAAAATAGCGATGAGATATACTTGAAATTACACTAGACAACACATTCATCGCAAATCAGCTTGTATCAAACTATAGGTAGACAAACGCTAAAAAAGCATTAACTTCTAAACCTGAAATGTCTAATATTACTATATGTTAAGTATTATAAAATGTTCTCTTAGGTAAGCATACCTCAATGTCGTAAGTTCTCTTAGCACAGTCGCAACTTTGCAACAGCTTGAACCTCACTTGGGGATCATACGAGGGTTCGTTTTGCACAATATGACGACCTGGCTACCTCTCAGCTCTGACTGAAGCCTTCAACTCTTTTAGTTTAAATCTTACCTATACTCCCTGGTACATTATGATGGCCACGTCAAAATGTCAGGCAAAGCTCCACCCATCTCTCTAAAGAGGAAATCAGCAGTCCTATGCTCAGTTTGGATGACATGAGATCACAATTTACTAAGGATTATATTCATAAACGTACACAATTCAAGCTCCGCCCACTAGTGGTACAATTCCCACGATATCTGTTGCCCGGAGTCACACCTCTCATAGTTTTGTGCCCAACAAGGTGTGCTCCTCTGGTGTCAGACAGCGGCAAGATGTCTCAAACCGACGGCCGTCTCTGATTACATCTTCTGCGTCTCATACGTTTGTCTTCCTCACAGATGGCAAAGGTGTGTTTCGTTTAGATAACCCATTCCCGTGTGAGAATGCCAACATGAGCACAGATATACACCGTAGACTAGATCGACAACTATTACTCAGTCTAAAATTACATCCTTCTGGCCACACGGCAACATTTCGATTTTGGAACATTGCCTAAATATTTACATATATGTATTATGGCTGGAATGGTTTTGGAACGGAGGAAATCGTAAGTTGAAAGCATAAAATTGTGAGTTGATAGGGTCAGTACACACATTCAAGCAATGTAGGAAAATGTAAAATAGTTGGACGAAATAAAAAGAAAAATGGAATGGCAGCACTGGATTGTCCAGTTCTAACGAGAGCTAAATGGAAATAATGGGATGGACAGAAGCCTAGAATGACGAAGGGAGAGGAGGAGCAGTTTGTACAGAAGTCAAAATTTCATTCATCTTGCTAACAAATTAAGCTGACCTAACACGCCTGTGACGTCATGCTCTCTCTGAGGAACGCATTGACCAATAAAAAGGGGGAGCGCAATTTGAACTAGGGACACTGGAAAACGTTTTGAAACAGACTGAACGCAGGACAGAGTGTCACTACGACTTTGCCATCTGCAGATGTGTGCAGCCTGCCAAGCTATTAATGTCCAGTGTTGATTTCTGAAACTCCGACTAGGCCGGTCCCAAACCCGGCTGAAAAATGAGGAAGGCGGCCTGCATGGAGGCCGTAAGGAGGCAGCCCCTCCACCATGCAAAGGCACAACAGGCCAATCACCTGTTTGCTTTAAAACATGATTACGCGAACGACAAGAGAGAAAACCGGACTGATTCTAAAGGCGACGAACTGGAACGGACGACGGACTACGACTTATGGAACTTGGAACACAAGAAGTATAAATGGAAAAGAAGAGGAGCTGGTGGAAGAGATGAGGAAAGCAGAATTAGAAATCCTACTATAACGGAAACAAAGAAAAAGGGACAAGGAGTCATGGATCTCGATGGCAACACACTGTTCTACAGTGGTGTACCCACATCTGAAAGAGGTAATGGGGGCGTGGGTTGCATTGTGGCCAAAAACCAGAAAGATAGTATCAAGGGATGGAACTTTGTCTCGGAGCGCATTATGGTTGTAACACTAAAAGAAGGATAAATCATAGTCAACCTGGTCATAGTGTATGGGCCAAATGAGGATGAGAGAGCAGAGGTCAAGGAGGAATTCTTAGAGCTTCTTCAAAAGACAGTGGATGACTGCCTAGATGAAATTATCGTGCTTGGAGATTTCAATGACAGAGTTAAAAATGACCATGCTAGATGGGGTGGAGTTATCGGAAGATATGGAGAAGATACTCTCAATGACAATGGAAAGCGACGCCTTAGATTTTGCAGTGAGCAGAATCTGATTATTACAAACACAAAGTTCCCCCATAAGCGCATACATGCATACAGTAGATGTGAACCAACAAAGAATGAGAAGTCAGTGATCGACTATGCCATTGTTAGGAGGAGCTCATTCAAATATGTCCGGAATGCTAGAGTCTGGAGGGGGCCAGAGATTGGAAGTGATCACTACCTGCTTACAATCAAAAGAACAGCTGAAAGAGTTGCTCAGCCTAGAAACTGCCCAACATCACGCAAGAAACCAAGTAAACAAACGGGAGAAATGAGCATTAAGACCTACAAGCTGAGATAGCCAGAAATTAAGACCAGATATCAGGGGCTTATTGCTACAGCGGTAAGAAACACAGAAGAACAACCTGATGACTTGGAAACCCTCTGGCTTAAATTCAAGGACATCATAAAGACAGCTGCTGCAGAAGCATGCGGTGAAGTCCGACTTGGGAACAAGAGAAAGAGGACACCTTGGTGGACAGATGAAGTCAAAGAGAAAATAAGAGAGAAGAAAATGTCATGGAAACAATATTTAGGAGCTAAAAACACATCAGGACAAATAGAGAAATATAGAGAATATGTGATACTTAGAACAGAAGCAAAGAACAAGGTGCTAGCAGCAAAACAGAAGTCATGGGAAGAATTTGGAGAAAAGCTAGAAAAAGATGCGCAAGAAAACCAGAAACTGTACTATAAGACCCTAAAGAACATGAGGAAGGAAAAACAATGCCCTCTCAAATTTATAAAGGACAAGCAAGGCAAATTGCTAATTGCCCGAAGGAAGTAATGGAAAGATGGAAAGAATATTTCTCAGAACTCCTTGATGGTGAGCAAGGTCAAGCATCAGAAAAGATAACCACTAGCACAGAAGAGGAAACCAATGGTGATGAAGATGACATAAAGATGGAAGAACTGAAGGCAGCACTGGAGAAAATCAGGATGGGCAAAGCAGCAGGGCAGTATGGTATAACACCAGAAATGGTTAAGTACATGGGAACATCAGGTGACCTATTACTCTTAAGGGTCCTACAGGCAGCGTGGTGCAACAAGACCATACCAAAGGATTGGGATATTACCATCATAACACCAATTTCCAAAAAAGGTGACAATCGACAATGTGGAAACCACAGAGGCATATCCCTTCTCAGTGCCCTTGGTAAAATCTACTCTAGAATCCCAGAGCAGAGACTCCGACGCCTAGCTGAGCCACAATTGGATGAGATCCAGTGCGGATTCGAGCAAACCGAAGTACTCAAGACCTAATCTTCACACTCAGACATCTGAGTGAAAAGGCTCTTGAGTATAAGAGTGAGATCCATTTTTGTTTCATAGATTTGGAAAAGGCATTTGACCGGGTCCACTGTAGCAAACTTTGGAACTGTTTGGCAAGGAAGAACATTCCAGCACCTCTGATTCATGCTATACAGAGCTTTTACAAGTCTTGCAGAAATTATGTGAGGACAACAAACCATAAATCAGAATAGTTCAGGACCACCACTGGTGTAAGATAAGGTGATATCCTGTCACCTCATCATTTCATACTCCTCATGGACGATGTTATCAATTCATGTAAGGAGAGAACAAGAGAGTATTCAGTGGGGTACTGGAAGATGAGACAGGTATGTATTTCAGAGCTGGCATTTGCTGATGATGTTGCCCTGATTGCTAAATCAGAGCCACATCTCCAATCCAACCTGCAAGTCTGGAAGGAAGAGCTGGAGAAGAGAGGGATGGTCATAAGCAGCTCTAAAACAAAATCCATGGTGATAATCACGAGAAGATAGAAGACATCAGATTAAGCTGGGAGAACAGGTCCTGGAGCAGGTCGACCACTTTAATTATCTCGGATCTATTATAGACCGAGAGGGAGGCATCAAAGAAGAGTTGGCCACTCCAAAAACAGCAGCTGGGAGACTTTTTCAGACCATAAATCGAGGATTCCTCTGCAAGAGAGAGGTTGGTAAGAAAACGAAGATGGCTGTATACCACTCCACCTATGTCCCAGTCTTGACCTATGGATGCGAGTCATGGGCAATGACTACAACCCACAAAAGCCAGATCCAAACCTCAGAAATGAGGTATCTGAGGAAGGTGGTTGAAGTAATAAGAAGAGACATGGTCCGCAACCAGACGATACGTCAAGGCCTAAAATCCCACCCCCTGCAGACCCAAGTAGAACAGTCCCAACTAAGATGATTTGGCTATGTCTGCAGAATGGGAGAAGATCGGCTACCACGACAAGCATGGGAAACAAAAAGCCAAGGATCCAGACCCCCAGAACGACCTAGAGTCCGCTGGGAGGACAATAGGTGCCTTATTTCGGTGGTAATAATTGGTGGTTCTGTCTGTGGAACAAGTGAGTGATAAAAGAGGCATGCAGTCAGAGCTAGACGCCTGCAGCAGACGGGTCTTAACAGACGCTGGACCATCTTCGGAATTTCCCTACGATACTACAAGGGACGAGTTGCAGCCACCAGACTTGACCAGTGATGAGAGTGAACCAGTCCATAACCTGTAAAAAACAAGCATCGGCTGGAGCAGAAACCAACGAATATTTTACTGGCAGCTAAGTACACATTCAAAGCTGCCAAGTGAACACTCTATTTTCAAACCAGAAAACATTATTTCATATCAGACCATCCTGTGAACAAATTTTAAAAGACTTTATCTAAATTCACTCCACCCTAATTTATTTTACAATTGCTAACTGCAGGTATTTTTGACTATTAAATTGTGTTACAAATTTATAGCTGATTTAGTCATTTTTATTTAACTGCACTTGTATGTCTCAATCATTTTCAATATCTATAACAGAGCAGTTTAATTAATATTTTACTGATTTTAATCAGTTGGGGACTTGAACGAGCTAAAATACATAGTAATTCTTCACAAAAGGTGGCAGGCAGATGTAAAGTTTACACTTGCTCAGTCCAATTCAGCATTGTTCTTAATTTCTGAATTATCTTATGAATACTCTCTCGAGATAAAAGCATCATCCTTCTATCTACAACTTTGCCAGGAGTAATCTTGAGTGAAGGTAGATACCTTTGAAGACCCTCATTAGATACTCTAGATTAGGCAATTTTTGGATCATTACTGCAGAGCAAGGGCAGTAAATCCCGTGTCAGTGATTAATCCAACTGTAGATTTATAGGTACACATAGACGGGTTCAATAATCACTTATGGGTTAACAGTGTGAAATAAATAAAGTTAATTATGAAAAATGAAGCACTAATATTTTCCTCCTTCGTCGACCTAAATTATTAGTCAATATGTTTTTAGAAAACTGAATTGTAAGTGTCCACTGCCTGCGCTGTTATGGTACTTAGCTACCGGTGTAGGATCGGTTGGCGTGTGCTTCAGCCGGTATTTGTTCTCACAGGTATCTTGGACTGGTCCTTCTCTTCAATAGTCAAATCGGCTGGCTGTTACACGTCCCATGCACAAAGGCTGGAGTAAATAAAAATGTTGTTACAAGTCTTCAAGACCCGTCTGATGTGCGTGTCCAGCGTCGACGCCGGCGACTTGTGCCACAAACTGAGAGTGAAACAAGAACTCCTTTTGTGTATTTGGGTGTCCTGATATAAGCATCAGGCGACCTCCGCTTCCATCCAATATTTCATCTTCCTCAGAATGTTTACCCTCACTGAGCATTAATTTAAGACCCAGAGAGTCTACTAAAAGTGCTTTTGGAAAGCAGAAAGCAAAAATTGAAATATATATAAATGTACATATAAAATTAACTAAAGTTTTAGTATAATAAATATATACACAATGATATCACCATCCACTACCTGCTATCTATGAAGCCTGTGGCCTCATCTGCTGTTCCTTGTAAAGAAACCAGCAGTCTCCCACCTCAGGCAGTGGTGGTTTATGTGTCAGGTTATTTCCAGTGATGAGGTTGTCAGCCGTATATTAACTGTACATCCACAAGCAAATTATGCATATCCATGTTAATATGCAAATACAAGATGGTAAAATGTACAAATTAAATGTTAAACTGATTATCGGGCGAACACAGACTTGTACACAGGAAACGTCCGAGCGTTATCGATCAACTGATTTAAGTGTTGAAATGGATGTACTTGAAGTAGGACCCAAGAACTTAAGGTGCAAAGTGATGATTCTGGAGTTACTCCCTTCTAATCTGAGAATTAACTTTCAGACTTATGGCATGTCCTATATCGGGGGTCTTAATATCCCGTGTTCCTGGATGCATATGATTTCTCGACGAAATTGGAAGTCAGTGAAATAGTCTTACAAAGCTGTATGTTACAAGGGAAATTTTCACCCACACACCCATGTTGGTTCGTTGAGGAGAGACCAGATAAGGAGCAGTATTTCTAAGCATTTTTATGCCACACCAATCATCATCAAGGCGTATTATACTGGTAGAGGTTTATCCCCCACTCTCTCATGCAGAACATTGCTACGTGACAAAATATAATATTGCCGTTTACATTGTATTTTCTAACGCGATGGTCATATAAGGTCTTGCCACTTCCGTTGTTACTTCTCATGTTTATCAACTCACTAGATTACAGATGCATCGCTGATAATCTCACCCACGGTGTTACTTTCTCGTAGTTGATTATTACAACGAAGTCAATTTACCGGAAGTGTTACATCACTTTCCTTGCCTTATTCTTTAACAAGGTGGTTATCTATTGACACCCAGGGGAAAATAAACCAGTATTTGGGCACGTCATGTTTGCACCTAACACCTATCTCCAAAAAAAACCATCTGTTATGCATATTGGAAAACCCGAAAAACATGACTTTTGTAGCAATATTTTTTCCATCCATGCTCACAAATTAAACTTATTCCATATAGGGAATGACTAGATATGACCAGACAACTTTGGTATTTGAGAGCGATAAAAATCGACAAGAAGCGGGTGAGAAAAAAAGAAAAGAAAGTTTACAGGATAGAGTCAAGGCAGGTCACATGAAAATGTAACAATCAAAGATTTGACTTGTTACGGGGAGTAAGTCATCATATTTGTTTGGGAGTTAGTCAACATGTTTGTATAGCAGTGAATCAATATATTTGTCTGGGAGTGGGTCAATATATTTGTTTGGGAGTGGAACAGCAAATTGTTTTAGAGTTTTCAACATATTTGTCTGAGAGCGAGTTAGCATTTTTGTTTAGTAGTGGGCCTACATTGTTTGTTTGAGAGTGCATCAACTGTCACAAGATGGAATTTAGGGCGACCTCTTTCCGATCTCTCCTTCAGTACGGCAGTAATCAGTTACATTTTTGTACTGATTTTACTGCAATTTTTTCCGAGTCGCACCCTCTTTCTCTCTCTGCAATGAAGCATATATTTTGTATCTACATTTTTTCACTCTTCTCACAGATAAGTTATCACGTCTGTTTGTTACCCGTCCCTTCCCTAAAGCGTTGCAAGTAGCGGCAGAGATAGTGTTAACGACAGGCTTGTTGGTGATTCTCGTGTACCCAACCTTAGCCGCTATCGATTAACGCTAAAATTCGCCAGCGTATTTGTCTAATTGCTGATAAGGTCAGGGTACGCGACAGATAAGAGATTACTTGTCTGGGTGACACATTTTGGACTGTAGTGAAATTGACAGAGATACAACGGTAAAATATCTCCAAAGATAACATTTAAGGATAAAAACATAATGCGTAGGCTGCGAATAGTACATGATCGCCTAGACCGCGGGTCATCATCCTCCATAAAAATTGACTTGCTAGACAGGAGGGGAACGGCGGATAAAAAGGAAAAAATATGACTGGAAAGATTGCGTGAGACTGGCACGGCTAAGGAGACGCAATTGGGGGGGATGGAGGAAAGTAAAAATTCACGTCCCCCAAATTGACACGAGGTACGGAATGGACGCTTTTGCGATACCAAGCCCTTGATTTGAATTCAGCGGCTAAACGCAGATGTTAGGAATATTACAAAAATTTAAAAAGTACTTTTTTCTTAATATTAATGTTAGGAATATAAAAATTAGCTGGCCGGATGGCCCATTCTGAGCAGTGAACAAATACGTTCTTAATTTTACAAACGGATAGATAATATTGAAGATAATGACAAAAGACAGTGTTGTTCACATCATCGACAGACTGTATGGAATCTAAAAGTGTCGCTAATTGCACAAAAAAAACACGACCTCGAAACGCAGGTGTTCAAATTTACTTAGTATGGAGGAGAGGGTTTTGGGTGGTAGCTGTGTCTAAATATAACTTTTAACGACAAAATTTTGGAGGGGAGAGAAAGGTTGGGTCAAAAATCGAGTACATTTTGTAGAAACACAAGTAGAGACGGACAGACTAACAGATAACCATCCATACTTGACTGAAGCATGACTGAAATGACTTTATGGTAGGAAATTTGAAATTTAAAATAAACCTGGGCAGTGATTGGCCACAGACAATCATATCATTAGCGCTCAGACGCGAAAGTGGGGCCATTCTTCAATAGTTGTTCAGTGATAGACACAGATTTTAAAGTGTGGTGATTTCCATATGAAAGAAAGTGTAATAAAGTTAGGGACGCCATACTATAGCCAGCAGCTCAGCTGAGTTTTGCTAGCAATTCTGTGTTATTTATTCATAATCTGAGCTGCGAGTTTCTGTTGTCAACAAAGCAGTGACTATTCAGTTGGTGACTTTACTCGAGTGTATCTGTGCAGTATTTGTGACAGAGACCACCATTATTGCCCGCCAGCACAGAAAGGTGGGACCATCAGATTTCAGCACCAGAGCTACAATTAAAAGATGAGTGAGCCTCTGGTCTGCTGGACATTCACCAACCACGTTTAGTTACTAATACCCTCATAAAAATTCCCACCATTTTCTGGACACTGTGTAGTCAATATAGACAGGTGTGATGAGGCCACCCCAACAGCACAAACAGTAACTATCCTCCCAAGTAGATGACTACTAGAACATTTTTATAAAACTAACTAGTATAGTACATATATATGTACACTATTGCATTTATGATATAATATTCCATGCATTTCTTTCATAATTTCTAAATCCTTTTAAGTTCTGGTCAACCTAAAAAATTGATACAGAACAAAATAAATGTAATATAATTCTATCAAAAAATTTTACACTATTGAGTTAGTTCAGTGTGTTGTAATATTTATTAATATTATTAGTCTTGTTAAATATCTGTGGGTATATCTATAACCTATTACACCACACTACATATCATAACCCTAGACACTTTACGTAGCCACATTCATAAAAAAAAATTAAGTGTGAGGTCGTAGTGGTAGCAAGAAAGGCCTTCTGACAATTCTCAACTACATTTTATCTCAGGAGCCTTCACAGCTGGCCTCATACAATTACATTTAGTAATATCAACATCATACAATACCATCAACACCACTACATGGACAGACAAGGATGACCTAATCACTTTCTTTTCGACTTTCACGTATTAGATTACTTTAGATAGTAATAATTTGTTACATCAGAAACATATTGTCCTATGAGTTTACAGATGTGTGGTGAGTTTCTCTGCCAGGGATTGGATATTTTAATGCCATAAACGGAAAACTTGACCTCTATATTACGTTCAAAATTTTTCCATGTCAGGAATATTTTGAAATTCTCCTCTTCCCCCCCCCCCCCTTTTCCCCCTCCCTTTCCAACCATCATGTTTGAAATGATTGGAGCTTTTACTTAGCTAACTAACAAAGGAAGACTGAAGGCAAAAACAAAAATCAGAAGGGTCACTATAAGAGACTTGTTGTTCGCTGATGATGCTGCAGCCGTCACTCAAAGCCAACAGGAGCTTCAGAACTTGATGAATCGCTTCACTAAAGCATGCATGGACTTTGGCCTCACAATAAGTCTAAAAAAACGAATGTGCTGAGTCAGGATGCGGGTGCTGCACCAGTTATCACTGTCGATAACTATGAATTGGCAGTGGTGCACAACTTCACATACCTAGGGTCTACCATCAATGACAAACTCTCACTGGATACAGAAATCGACAGCCACATTAGCAAAGCTGCAGCTACCTTTGCCCGCCTCACATCGCGTGTTTGGGGAAACTCCAAACTCACAATGAAGACCAAAGCTGCGGTATATAATGCCTGCGTCACCAGCACACTCCTATATGGCAGCGAGACCTGGACGACCTATGCTAAGCAAGAAAGAAGGCTCATTACCTTCCATTTACGGTGTCTACGCCGCATCCTCAGCATCTCGTGGAAAGATAAAGTGACAAATGTCGAGGTGTTATCACGTGCTGGCCTTCAAAGTATGTATACACTGCTTAGACAGCGCAGACTTCGCTGGCTTGGCCATGTTCGCCGCATGGAAGATGGTCGCATCCCAAATGATATCTTCTACGGACAATTAGCAGATGACAAGAGAACAGTTGGGCGACCACAGCTGAGGTTCAAAGATGTGTGCAAAAGAGATTGGAGGGCACTGGACATGGATCCAGCAACATGGGAGGATGAAGCTGCCGATTGCACTAAGTGGCGATGCTATTTACGGCGCCACCTCAGATTGGGCGAAGAGAAGCTCACACAACAAGCAGAGGAGGGGAGAAAACGTCGAAAGGAGCACCAGGAAAATAAGCAGCTGAGGGCTGTCACCTCAGGGGCGCATACCCATGGTCAGTTGTGACTGAAGGGGCTATTATTATTATTATAACAAACAGATGCGGGGGTATAACCTGACACGTTTCAGTGTTAAGACACTGTGAGATTCACAGACTTGCCAAGACACAAGACTTGCCAGAATTTAGAATTCAGAATTCCATTTTATCAGACCGGACACCTTGTATTTGTATATTTATCAGGACTTACAAAACAGCCCAGGAACACTATCAGTTAAATAAGGAAATCCGGAATATCTGAGGAAACTGAACACACGGAGTCAGAGAGGGAATTAAAATTAACGCCCCTATGTACTCGTGTAAAAAAGCATCGGCGGCTAGTGCCTTAACTTCATTCATCTGAGCAAAATGTCTGTGCGTCAGGATTGGCGTAAGTTGCCATTTTACATACTATATTTTCATTACTAACATGTGGACTAAAATGTATATATTACCATTAATATTAATATGTGAAAATCGCTAGTGGATGTCCCAGTCATTTGATGCTAACAACCTCAGCACATAGAATGATGATTTCATGAATCCTCACTGCATGGGCTAGCGGCTGCTTTATTGCTAGTTTGTTAAGGAGAACTAAACGCATCGGTAGTCCCAAGTTCATTTGGAGCAGAGAGGGAAAGATGAAAGAATGATGTACATTTTAATTATAATACTTACAGTTTCAAACAAGTGTAAATGTCGATGTTAACATATTCACTTTAAAATTAATGGAAGTTACAAACATTTCAAATCAGTGTAAACATAAATGAAAACATGTTCAATTTTTTGTGTGAACACTTTTCAATCAGTGAAAATGTAAATGTAAACATATTCTATCTGTACTATTAACCTTTTCATTTAAATGTAAAGTAACTATAAAAGATATTCAATTTAAATGTAAAGAAAGTGTTTTCTCGAGGGATTACAGTTAATTCGCATCGAGGGTAAATTCTGAGATAAATGGGTAGGTGGAATAGGAAAAGGGGACGCATAAGTATGTGTCGGGAAACGCAATACTTAGGAGAGCGTTTCGTTTCTATTCTTTTACCATAGTAGTTGGTGGTGGTATTAATTGAAGGGTACTATCTCTGGAACAAGAAGGAAACAGTGGCCTGTACTTTAAGACGAGGGACCAGCTTTGTAGACTCTCCCTGACATTCCTGGGAACGAGCTGCACCCTACATCTTTGACCAGCGACTAGCGTTATTTGTGATCAGTCCATCAAGAACCAACCCAGCGGGAGCAGAAACAACCACTGGCAGCTCAGCTAAGTGCAATGTATAAGCTGCCAAAGTGAACTTATTTTCATAGAACCTACTATCCATCAAAGATGAACCTTTTGTGTTAAACTATTCAATTATTTTCAAACTGTTAAAACTTAAGCGATTATTACATTTTGTTATTTGTAATTTTACAAATTTAACATCGATTTAATCATTTTAAATGTAATGCATGTTTGTCTCAGTCAATTTACTAAACACACTCTAAACAGAGCTATACCAGAATAATAAGAAATCCACTGAGTAAATCAGGGGTGGGGGCTTGAACGAGCTAAAATTAATCATTGCTTAATTCTTCACAAAAGTTGTCGGCTGATTCTAGAGTTAACGTGCTCAGCTAATGCAGCATTGTGTTCGCTTATCTGAATATGTTGTGAACAATCCGTTGAGATAGAAGAGTCATTACCCTTCTATTTACAAATCTGCCAAGAGTAATCTTGTGCAAAGGTAGACACCCTTGAAGCCCATATTAGATACTCTTGAGTTTTGGCCACTGTTGGACTACTGCTGCAAAGCAGAGGACGCAATGCCGTCACATCAAAGTCCAAATATTGTTTGTGAGTTTGATCAGTATATTTGTTAGTAAACCAGTCAAGATAATTGATTTGGGGGTGGGTAAATTAGGATGTTTGGATGCTGAGTAACAAGATGATTTGAGTATAAGTAAGCAAAATGACTTACGTGTGGTCAAGCAGGGACAGCGTGTGTGATTCGTGGTGAAGACAGATGTAAATACTGTAACAAATTGGTTGGTGTGTACTTATTGGGCAAGGTAGTTACGAGTTCATAAACAAACAGTATGGTATATACATATTAGGCAAGATAGATTGTGAGAATATCAACAAACAGGAGGGTATGTACATGCTGGACAAGATAGGATGTGAGTATATGAACAAACAGAAGGGTATTGTCACGTGAAAGATAATTTATTTTACCATCTTGTCCATAATTTGATTACTCCTTTAAATGTTCTGTTTTTCCGAGACATTTTGTATTTTCGTTTCTTTCATATTCTACCTACATTTTTTCACCTTCTCAACCCCACCCGAGGTTGTTTACGCTGGCCAGCTGCGGTCAGCTAACGCTAGACGTAAGGTTATCTAAACGCACCTGTTCGACCAGAGAAACATTTCTCGGGTCCGCTTTAAGTGTTAGAACGAGCCAAAGTCGGTTCAGAAACGGTTCGTTAGCGGCGGGTACCCTTTGTGGTCCCAACAGGGGAATTTCTCTGGTCGCTTTAAAACGTTTGATGACGAGCGGCTGGTACCCTTTAAGGCCTGGGTAACGAGTGTGATCTGTTCCAGGGGAAGATAACAACCCGCGGTCAGTCTTTGGGTTTTCGCCCCTTAGACAAGATAGAGCATAATGTTATGCATTTCTCTACCTTAGACCATTATGGAAATAAGGCAAACATTAACACAGAACTAAATGTTTTTCGCCTATTTCTTGGCATTTTTCGGGGTGAGTTGACATATCTTATAAATATGATATATTCATGTTAGCTTTTATATATATCTGTTAGGGAAGTGAATTTATTTCTGAGGACTTCTCCTAGTAATTTATTCAGTGATAAGGTAGCGCTGTCTACGGCCTATTAAGTGGTGCTTACACTGTTACGGTTTATCATGGGTTAAATGTTAAACTTACAATAACAGATATTAGGCGTAGAATCAGTCCACGAATGCTTACCATTGGGTTAAGAGTCAGCAAAATTTAACTGTCATTTCTGTAAGATAATGTCAGGTGTGGATTGTTCACTTTAAAACTGAATAGTGAGATGCAGGTAATAACTCTGGATTATAGGAGATAGTCACTTATTCCTTTTGATAGATATTTCTAGTGGCAAGGGAGGATCATTTTATGCTTACTTGTGTGGCTAGGCACTAGTCTATAACTTTCACGGAACGCAGTCACCAGGCATAGATATGGTTATATCGTGTGATCTAGCCACAGCTGTATTGTTATAGCAAGGGCATTGCATTTTCTTTGTACTCATTTTGTGGAAATGCTAATATATTTCCCAAAGGGGACATACGATTTATTTGTGTAATGTCAAATGCTGTAATCTGTTTATGTAAATTCATTTAATGTTGTAAGATGAATAAGCATATTCATTTAACTGTAACTACAGGTTAGGTTTCCTGTATGTTGAGATTGGGAGAAGAGGAGTAGATTGTTGCTGTCAGAACAGTTACTGACAGGTACCTGGGTGTGCAAAAGATATTAAGACTATGCGGGCGCGGGTTGATAATTGATATTTTTAAGGAACAGGAGACATGGTTAAAGACAGCCCTAAACTATCATAGCAATAACTACAATAAATCTAATCCCATAGTGGAGCGAAACTTTCTGTATAAAGTTAGTGTGATTTTAGCGTTGCTTGAAGTTAAAAGGTGTCTCTTTTGGGTCTCAGTTTCAGGGAGACCGACTCGCGAGAGCAGATTCCAGTCAGGCGAAGAACGAAATATTCTCTTCGATCTAGAGGGTTCTGAATACCGCTAGCGTCACGAATCGTCAACCCCGTTCCTGAATCAAAACCCCTTTTTGTCAACGCCAAGTTAAGCTCACGCAGTGCAACGGAGCCAACGCTAAATCTGGAATCGCCAAACGCAGTAGTAGTTCTCTACTCGCCTATTGGATTACCAGCCAGAGCATTGCGGCTTCCAGAATATCAAACCCGCTCAGCATGCCTATAGCAGAATTCAATCTCACCCGCCTTTTTTGTGCCTAAACGGGGCACTCAGCAAACCACAGCCAAACCAGTTTAAACAGGATTTACAGCCAAGCGGAGCCTTGCGCCGGATAAGCGCGCCTGGGTCTCTTTGTCCTCAAGTGACTTCTTCTGGTGTATTTCCTGGATACTTAAAACCTCGCACGTCAGCAGGAGATAAACAGCGTCCCCCGGCCCAACTCGCGCCAGTAAGGGGGGTCACCAACGATAGCGCCTATACAGTGATGTTATTCAGGTTAATTCCATCACCGATGGAGGATATATACGAAAACACCACTTACTGGAGTTACTTCAGCTGGTCCCCGAAAACCGAAGGACTGTCACTCGATTATTTATCTCTTTGTGTTCTACAGGTTTTATGAATGGTGATCTGTGTGTGTGGTTGTTGGTGTATATGATTATTTGATGAATATTTGATTATTGAAGTAATTTTATGTTGTTGTGATGATATGCATTATTTTCATGCTTTTCTTCTTTAATAAATTTTACACATTTATTAATACGCTGTTCACGACCTTTCCATCCATATTTGTATTTTTAGCTCTTTACTATAATCTCTATGTATGATAAGAGAAAAGAGAGAGAGCAGGAGGTGCTGATGACAGACATAAGTGAGTTGAGGCTTGGAGAGAGAGATCATTTTGATAAATCTTCTTCCAGGTTGTCTCAAGTCCATCTCCTATTTACACCTTATCTAAAGTGTAATCTATAACTCTGTCAGTCCACTATCCCTTGTCGATTTCACTACAGTTGTCCAACTCGACAAATACTCTACCACTTTAACTCAACCACGACAGGTATTACATGCAGGACAAAATAGATTGTGAGTACATGAACAAATAGGAGGGTATTACATACATATGATGGATCAGATAGATTGTTAGTTAATGAACAAACAGAATAGTTGTACTTACTGGGATAGATAGATTGTGAATACATGAACAAACAGGACGGTATGGACAAGATAGATTGTGAGTATACGAACAATCAAGGGGGTATTCACTTCGTAGGCAAGACATATTTGAGCACATGAACTAGTAGGGTGGCGTGTACTTATTGAAAGAATGACTGTGAGTGAATGAACAAGATCAGTATAGAGTATATAAACGATAGTATTAACGTATAGGGAACATTGCACTTTTTCCAGAGCAACCTTCAGTAAAATGTTGACAAATTGCCCGAGTGCGCGGGGACATATTTTCACATTTTCTAGTCATGGAACGTGGGTCGACCTACCCCAGATTCTGTATAAATTACTGTTCGTTTCTTTTCAGTGCCTTTCCCTACCTATCCCCCTTCTTTTTTGGGGGGCTTGATAACAGTAGTGTCACGTGACGTGAAATTAATAAACTATGTAATCTGCTGGTTTTGGTCGTCTGTGACGTGAGTTAGCAGTAGGCGGCAAATTGCTAGATCTGAAAAGTGTTATACGAAATTGTGACAAATTAGAATAATAAACACAGACGCTGCTCTACGGCTTGGCATTTATGGAAATGTTAGAGCGAACAATCCCATTTCGGCAGAGCCTTTTTTCTGGAATTATCATAAAAACAATTTAATTACGATCGGTAATTAATGTTAGTGGGTGCTTGCAATTAAAGATAAATGTATAAATTATATCCCGATAAAGGCGTATGTGTTCTACAGACTCAAGTAGCTAGCAGAAGACGAACAAGTTTGTAGCTAGAAGACTGGTTTATAGATATTTCCATTTGACAAATAGTATGTTCTAAAAGTGATTAAATTATTTTCTATATTTATAGATATATTTACAAACCATTCCTAAACAAGCGTAAAAGAAAAAAATAAAGTTAGTCGTAGAGGTTAACGAAAAAATATTTTCTCTATTTATTTAACCTGATTAAGGACTTAGTAGTTGATTTTTTTTTTTTTTTTTACGTTAGGCTACGTTTTCTGTAACACATTTTAAAAAAAGACAACAACCTCTAATTATTTATTTAATTTTGTTGCTGCAGTTACCAAACATTTCCGTGGGTCTACATTATAACTCTACAAAAATATATCTTGTAGCTATATCAACGTAGACTAGAATCGTCGTCACAATGCTGAAGTTTTTACTTGCTGCCTGTTCTCTTCAGGTATGTAAATTGTTAATGTTTGTAGTAATGGTGTTCTTGTTAGGATATAACAACCGATGGAGGCCGCGCTGGTGAAATGGTTACCACACTGCGCTGGCCATCGGGTAATCCAGGTTCAAGCGCGGGCGACGACATTTGAAAGAGTGTCGTCGACCGGGACTTGGACTGGATTAATTCGAGCCCTGGCGAAGGCATTTGAAGGAGTGTCGTCGACCAGGGACTGGCGGCTCCTGAGCCGACCCAGCTCTAATGGGTATCCTTCGAATACGGGGAGTATCTGCCTGAATGGCGAGTGGACACCTGTCAGTGTACAGGGAAAAAAGGGATTCTCACGTAAACATCAGTCTTAGGTTAGATATACTAGCCGGAGATTCTCGCCTCGAGTAATAGCGGGCGTACGTTAAAATAAAAATAGAACCGATAACTAATTATAAAAGTCATTTACTTTAAATGTTAGGACAGCTGCCGACGGTGACAACGTCTCTCCACAACCTCCTGTTTCCAGTGCCTTTATAATTCCTATAACCTCTTTCTCTGTTTTTATTTTCTTTCTCACTCAGACTGCCCAGTATGTTCTCTCATTAGCATTGTTTATCTCTGTTTCCGTACATCTGTCCTGTTGTCACAGTTTACTCCAATGTTTCGTTTCTCATAACTCGTCCCAAGAAACTATTGCTTTATCCAAATGTGAGTCATATGCTTCGTATGCATTAAGGCTTCTGTCATGAGATTGTCATTACTCTTTATAGCTGACAGTGCTATTTTTAACATCTCTGTGGCTTTCTGGAATTGTCATGTTTGTCTAATAATTGTCTATTATTCCCTTCCGTACATCAGAACTAGCTCTGTCGAACATAAAGACATTTATGTTGTTCTGTTATCATAAATAATTATACAAGTAACTCATTACAATGCAGGATGATGTCATGATGACGCTGTTTAAAGAATTATGTGTTTCCTTGTTTTTCCATCACTTTTATCACGATAATCGTTTCTGGTGTCATCAGAGAATCACAAAAGTTCACCGTTATCACTTCCATTGCGGTCAACGCTTTTGGAGTTCTTCACTCACATGACCTCTCTTCCAGCTCCCTGTTTTTCTTTGACCCTCTCGTCTCTTTTAGAGCGTGTTCCAGTCAAATTTTTGTACGGTTATGTTAGTGGATTGTTTTCTGACCAGTAAATCTATTTAAATTAACTTTCTTTAGTCACTAGTATCACTTTAGTCACTAGTATCACTTTAGTCACTAGTCCTTCCACTCGCTTTTATTTGTTACAGGTGTGTTGACATGTTGGTTGTTGACATGTTGGTTATTGACATGTTGGTTGTTGACATGTTGGTTGTTGACATGTTGGTTGTTGACATGTTGGATATTGACAAGTTCGCGCACTGGTAACGAAAAGCAATATTGTAGCCATGGTAGATGCTTGTTTTGCTATGTTATTGTAAGAAATTGTAACATTTGTAGATGTCATCAATACTGTCATCCTTCAGCCAGCTCTGGAGCAGAAGCGTTAATTGAGCTCATATCCAGACCTTCTATGTTGTGAGATCAGTGCATATTCTCCTGATAGTTCTACATTACTGCTACAATCTACATCATTATTCCTATCACCAACATCGTTTTTTTTATCAATAACATTATTATTACCATCAATATCATTATCATCACCAAGTCAGTTTTAAATAAAAACCCCTCAAAAACGTGCCGTTAAACGGTGCGCGGCCGGATATAAAGCAATCATCGGTTGTTTGTCGGTTTTATTTAAATTTTCATGAATTACACATTGTTAACGGCAGCAGTATCACTCGAGTCCACAATAACGGCGTTAAGCGAGAAGGACTGTCTACCCGAATATCGTGTTTGAGAGAAGTTTCACTGCATGTATGTTCTATTATTGTTATTACTGCCATGTATTGGTTTACACTACAATTTTTAAGATCGGCCTCAACAAGAAAACTTGTCTGTTTCTTTACCAGGTCTTGCTGAGTTTTAATGGTGAGTTGTTCAATATCTGGTTGTAATATTTATACTTTTAAATGAGTGCGTGAGTGAGTGAGTAGAGAGTTGACTGAGGGAGAGTGCATCGCCAGGAACAGGTTGAGTGACAGACAGAAACTTAAAATACAAAGTAATCTTGTTGTACGAGGATTTAGATATAGAGATAAATAAACAAACAAACAGAAAGAAGATGTAGAGATAAGACAGTGGCCTTGTTGTATGAGAATGGGTTTTGACAGACAGACAGACAGACGGCAAGGACGGACGGATGGACGGACGGACGCACAGAAAGACAGACAGACAGATAAATAGATAGATAGACAGATAGATTGATAGATAGATAGATAGATAGATAGATAGATAGATAGATAGATAGATAGATAGATAGATAGATAGATAGATAGATAGATAGATAGATAGATAGATAGATAGATAGATAGATAGATAGATAGATAGATAGATAGATAGATAGATAGATAGATAGATAGATAGATAGATAGATAGATAGATAGATAGATAGATAGATAGATAGATAGATAGACAGACAGACAGACAGACAGACAGACAGACAGACAGACAGACAGACAGACAGACAGACAGACAGACAGATAGATAGATAGATAGATAGATAGATAGATAGATAGATAGATAGATAGATAGATAGATAGATAGGTAGATAGATAGATAGATAGATAGATAGATAGATAGATAGATAGATAGATAGATAGGTAGATAGATAGATAGATAGATAGATAGATAGATAGATAGATAGATAGATAGATAGATAGATAGATAGATAGATAGATAGATAGATAGATAGATAGATAGATAGATAGATAGATAGATAGATAGATAGATAGATAGATAGATAGATAGATAGATAGATAGATAGATAGATAGATAGAAGCATTACTATGTTTCTGCACATTAAAATGTTCAGCTTTGTCCGTCAGTAACAAGGAATTATTTTTCCCCAGAGAGTGCAGGATTTTACTTCAAGCGAGAATCAGTTGTGGACACTGGCACTCACATTGAAAGTAACTAGACAGCCTAGATATCTTCTCTCGTTGTCACGTATACCGTAACCGTACCTTCTATTGTCGCACCGACAGTTTACCTTAACTTATATGTCATTATTCCTGTTACTGTCTCACCGGCTGTTAACCTCACTGGTTTACATCATTGTTCCTGTTACTGTCACAACGAATGTCTACATCATTGTTCTGTTAATGTTACAGTCACTGTCTACCTCATTGTTCCTGTTACTGTCACTGTCTACCTCATTGTTCCTGTTACTGTCACAATCACTGCCTACCTCGTTGTTCCTCTTACTGTCACTGTCTACCTCGTTGTTCCTGTTACTATCACATCACTGTCTACCTCATTGTTCCCCCTTTTGTCACAATCACTGTCTACCTCGTTGTTCCTCTTACTGTCACAATCACTGTCTACCTCATTGTTCCTATTACTGTCACAATCACTGTTAACAACACTGTGTACTTCACAATCTATGTTAATCTTCATGTTACTGTCACACTCATTGTTAACAACACTGTGTACTTTACAATCTATGTTAATCTTCCTGTTACTGTCACACTCATTGTTAACAACACTGTGTACTGTAAAGTTTCTTTCTTTCCCACGCTGTAAAGTGTCAGTCTGTAAAGAAGTGTGGTGTGTTGTTGAGATCAGGCATGCTCCAGTCTACCCAGCTATAAATGGGTAACTCACCCTAGTCCTGAGTTAGGGAAGGCAAAGGTGGCTGTCAACAGTAGTTTCCCTCTAAGGCTCCAGGGGAAGCAGGCCCTAAACTTGGTCACTTCAACCGACGCAGGATGGTGTATGTATGGAGTAGAAGTGTAGAGTGTGATTAACGCGAATGGTGTACTGTTCGTGTGCTGACCAATATAATCACTCATACACATGTGTCTACAAGGCACCAATGCAGACTGTTGGGATCTTTGTTTACACAATTTATTCAGACGTACACACTGGGACATACGAGTACATCATGGGTATGTTGACACATCAATTTGTAGGCATACATAGCAGATCTGAAGTCATGACACATTCATAAATAATGGGTAGTACATCAAAAGTTCAATGTCATGATACATTATGGCCGCATCCCCTATCTGACTAAACGCGTCAGTGAAGGCGGATCGGTAAATAACTAAAGTTGCTTGACGTCCATAGTTTGTAGTATATTATGAAACCACGAAAAGGGGGTTTCTATCAAGATTGAGATCTCCTTGTCACTGTCCGAGTAATAAGATACATGCCCCGTTCTTTGGACAGTGATACTAAAGTATGATGACAGGAATTTAACATGGCCGCCTTCCTGAGTTGTCGCTCACTCGCTCACAGGAGGATATATTCATAAGCCAAAGTTAATTTGCAATACATATGCATAATTTCATAAAGTTCCTCCATACAGAGCTACAGTAATCCAGTTACCTCACGTAGCCATAATTACAGTATGGAGCCCGTCATCTCCGTCGATACAAACTTGACCCTAGCGTTGCGAAGCACAAAATTCCAGCTAGGTCTAACCGACCTGAGATCATCAATAACAGGGACTGGCATTACATGGAGTCCGAATCATACATGGTACCGTACCTTAGGAGAGTCTCTAACACAAACTCTAGTAGAGGAACAATCTCCTATAGAAGAAAAACCACTTCATAAATCATTTTTCCTTAAGAATCTGCCAGCCCTAGAAAAGGCGTACCCGCCATTGTCACGGTACATCGGAACTCATCACGACTTGTCAAGACAACTCATACTTCCGCTAGAGCGGAATAACAAGAATCTAGTCCCGCCTACCCATCCAAAATATACAATATAGGACTGATTCTACTTGTACTAATAATATGTAATACATATGAATTCAGGCCATAAACATAATAAGCAAATTAATCTATTTTCTGGCCCTAAGAAATAGGTACAGGCATGAGAGCAAAATCCATGCGCCGGATCAATATCAAGAACGATTACTCCTATAATCAAAAGTGTGAATCAAACATGGATTCTCTCGCTTTTACCATAGACAGCATTTTCATACACAAATGAATGACTGTCTATATTTTTTTCCATATTAAATAGCCATATCGATTTTTGTAATATGTGCGTCAAAATATGCACGCAACAGATTACCACACCCCTCGGGGAAAAAAAATGGTACATTTTTTTTGAAATACATCTAGGAGCAACATACAATAGGCTCCCAACGCACCAATAACAATGCGCAGATGATAAGCATAAGTTTTATGACCTTAGAGAAGGTACTTCTCTAAGTATTAATATTTCCAGAGAGGTGTCACCAACGCATACTACAATATTAGCAATGACACAATTTCCACATTAGTTTATACATAAATTTCATCTAAGATATCTTAACATCATGATCATCAAAGACGAAAAACATTGAAAGATCAGCGGTGAATAAATATCAATGAACCGCTAAGTAGTGTTACAATCAATATATGATATATTACATATGTGTACACATTTCAACATAGAAACAACTGTATCAACGTTGTATAACAGTTATGAATCATGTGGGCATCTAGACAAAATATCTGCCATCACATTTTCTGACCCACGGATAGCTCGCACCGAAAAATGAAATGGCTGTAGAGCAATCGCGTATCGCGTTGATCTCGCGCTCTTCAGATTTTTACTCTGAATAGCTGTAAGAGCTTTCTGGTCAGTTTCCACAATGAAATGCGCGCCCAGAAGAAATCTTTGCAGTTTAAGGATTGACCAAACCATAGCCAATAATTCACGGTCTAGGACCGAGTAATTCTTCTCTGCGGCATTTAATTTCCGAGAAATATACATCACAGGATGCAGAGTTCCAGAGTACTCTTGCATTAGTGCTGCTCCAATACCGGTGGATGAAGCGTCACTACGAAGAATAAATGTCTTATCCTTAGAAGGCAATACTAGGATAGGTGAAGTAGAAAACATAGTTTTAACCTTATCCAAAGAGGATTGACATTCTTGAGTCCAATGGACTACATTAGGAGACCCTTTCTTTAGCAAGGAAGAAAGAGGTGACATAATGGAGGACAGATTCGGAATGAATCGTCCATAAAATTGTATTAGACCTAAGAGACTTCGCACTTGCTTTTTAGTCTTAGGAATAGAAATGTTAAGTATCTTACTTGTATTATGGTCTTCTGTTTTTAGGAACCCATGACCAACACGGTGTCCTAAGAAAGATATTTCGCTAAAACCAATACATGCTTTCGATGGTTTCGCTGTCAGGTTATGCTCGCGTAAGATAGACAATAGTTCATTTATCCCATTATAGTGATCGTTCCAAGTATCACTGAAAAGACAGATGTCATCAAGATACGCAATGACATCTGAGCGATGAGATAGGATTCGACGCATCATGCGTACAAATGTTGCAGGGGCGTTCATAAGACCGAAAGGCATGAAATTCCATTGGAATAGACCCCTAGGCGTCGAAAAAGCAGTAAACGGTTTGGCGTGTTCGGATAGTGGAACTTGCCAATATCCCTTAGACAAATCGAGTTTAGTAAAGAAATGAGAATTCGATAGTCTCGTAAGTAGCTCTTCTAGTAAAGGCATAGGTTCAGCATCAAATTTAGTCACTTGATTCAATTTGCGATAATCCACGCAAAGACGTATGTTATTGTCTTTTTTTTTTCGTACAATAACCATCGGCGAAGAATATGCTGATGTGGATGGTTCAATAATTTTTAACTCTATCATCTCATCTAACTCTTTCTCTACCTGTGCTTGAAAATGTATCGGGATAGGATACGGTCTGACTCTTATAGGACTATGGTCAGTAAGAATAATGTCATGTTGAATGACATCAGTTTGACCAGGAATGTCAGTAAGGACATCCTGAAATTGTTCTAACATAGTAGAAACTTGTTTCTGCTCTCCTGGAGATAATTCTGGAGAAATTGCAACATCTTTCCATGATTCATTAGAGTGAAGAGGAATCATTGGAAAAGGTAAATTTACATCCGAGAAACTCGTTTCCTCATCCTGTATTACTGACAGAGATGAGTACTGTCCATGTTGGACTGGAAAATCGTCCGTTGCCTGGAAAACAGGTTGTAAATAATTAGGACGTTCATGGAATTCCGCGAGCATGTTGATGTGGAAGGTTTTACGCTTCCCGTCAATATCGACGATATAGTCAACATCGGAAACTTTTGATATTATATCGTACGGACCTTTCCAAGAAATAAGAAGTCTATTTTCCCTACAAGGTAGCAAGACAAATGCTTTGTCACCTGGACAAAGTTGTCGCAAGCATCTCTTTTTATTGGCAAATTCCCTTGCCTTCTGTTTCGCAAATTCAGAAGAAGCAGTTGCCAATTTGCATGCTTCAATAATCTTGTGTCTAAGTGCGATGACATATTCATAAGAGGATTTTGTGTCATCGACAATATTATCAGCAGTTATAAGATCATGAAGTAAGGACATAGGACCTCGCGGTTTCGCGCCAAAGACAAGTTCAAAGGGAGAAAATCCTGTATGTTCGTTGGCGACCTCTCTATATGCAAAGAGAGCCGCGGGTAAAACCCTATCCCAATCCTGAGGATGATCTTCTGTTATCTTACCTAGTAGGTTTTTCAGAGTTCTATTCAAACGTTCCACCATCCCATTGGACATAGGATGATAAATACTACTCAACGATCTCTCTATCTTAAGAGTCGACATTACTTGAGACATGGTATCCGATATGAGTTGGGTACCATGGTCGGATAATATTTCTGCTGGAAACCCCAGACGAGAAAATATTAACCAAAGAGCATCTGCGACATCAGCAGTAGTTATGCTCTTTAGAGGAACAGCCTCCGGCCAACGTGTGCACATATCAACACACGTCAAAATAAATTGGTGTCCTCTAGCAGACTTTATCTTAAATGGACCAATGATGTCTATCGCCATTTTTTTTGAAATGGCCGAATGGGAATGTCTGCAGCCTGAATAGGTGCATCATGGCGTGGACCTCTGGATTTAATCTCTTGACATACTTTACAAGATCGACAATAGATTCGTATGTCCTTATTTACAGCAGGCCAAAAGAAAGATTGAAGAACTCTAGCTTTAGTACGGGAAAAACCCATATGTCCAGCACACTGCGAATCATGAGCGTGCTGTAAGATTTTAACTCTCATATTTTTAGGCACAAGGATTTGAGAATGAATGGACTTAGCGGAGTCTTGTACCATACGTACAAGTACGCCATTCCTCATCGTAATCCAAGATTTACGATTTGTATCCTTATTCGGATCACCTTTTGTTGCCAGAGTAAAGAATTTCTTTAGAGTAGGATCATCTTCCTGCTGTTTGATAAAGGAATCATGGGAAATCTCCAAGGGATCATCTTGGATCTGCGCATCATTATCTTCAGAATGTGAAGATTGTGGCATATTAAGAGCTTGAGCCCTAGTGATTACTGCATTAGCAGATTGCATATTAACATTTTCCGAATTAGAAATTTGCTGTGGAGTGCATTCTTTCACTCCATGAATGCGACCGATGATAAGATCAGCGATCGGATTCGGCAAGAGACATGCTTGCACCTCTCCTGTAAAGAAAGGCGTAGCAATATTGATAATGGCAGTGGAGTACTTCTCCAATGTGCCACCAAATGTTACACATTTGACTATATTGCCTGTAGCTCGAGAAGGATTTACGAGTGATTGCCTCACTCCGATGGTAGTGCACCCCGAGTCGAAAAGAATTGATACCGGAGTACCATCTATTAGGCCCCTATTAAAGACAAGAGCACCCCTTCCATTATGCGCGATTGACGCATGGAGCGCGGGAAGCGGGTGACCGCAGCTTAAAGTAGAAACTGTGGTTGGATCGAATAATGTTTTGCATTGCGAACACTGAGATGCTCTAGCAAAATCGAAAGCGGAATTTGCTACACTATTGGAGTCTTTTTTATCATTATTCTGATTATCGGTGTCGTGGAACTCCTGTTGTGCAGAGTTAGCCTGGTAATACGATTTACCATGTCTTTTGTGTTGTGATCTACCTCGGTTATGATTGTCTCTATAATTATTATTTCCTCTGTTATAACCCCTATTTGGGTTTGAATCATAATATTCATGATCATAATCATCACGCTCATTATACTGAGTATCCCTGTAATATTGGTTCTTTTCTCTCCATGAAGCACTTGGGTAGTTCCTATAGCTACTCCCCTTTCGAGAAATGTCTAAAATTATGGGTACCCCTCGCGTGTCGAGGACTATCAGCCCGATTCCAGTTCTTCAAAGAAGAACTCTGATTTGAGTGGTTATCTTGGTTTTGATACTTATTCCAATTAACCTTTTTATCAAATTTATTTTTAGCTCCTTGGAATTTGTGTGAGTAATTCTGATTATATTCTGTTGCCGAAGCAACTGGCATACTCTCTTTAATGTTAGAGTTACTAAGAATCATGTCAGGGTGTGCCGTGGCATACTGGTCACAATATTCTTCCATTTGCTTTAATGTACTAGGTTTACGCTCATGTAAGAACTCTAGGAATGATTTATTTACAGAAGACATGACCTTGTCTCTTAGCAATAAATCCGTAAGACCATCAAATGTTTTTCTCTGTTTTGGATAATTCAATCCACCGTGAAAGTGTAATTCGTGCTTTTGAGATGAATTCTGAGAATTCTACACCTACCTCAGGTCTCATTGTTTTAAACAAAAGACGATAACCTTCCTCAGACAGCTGATATCTCTTTATCAAAGCTGCCCTAACAGCATCATAATTATCCTTGTCGGCCTCTTCAACAAAATATAACTTACTCAGAGAGTCCCCTTTTAGATTTTCAGACAACTGATTCACATACTGTGATTTGTCAACATTATGAGCTCGACAAGCACGTTCAAATCTAGAAAGCCAAAATGTTATATCATCACTGGCAGAGTTGAACGCTGGTACCTTGACCTTGTACACAAAGGGTTTACCATTACCACCAGATGCCTGATTAACATTACTCATACATGTCAATTTTAATTTCTCTAATTCAAACTCATGTTCTCTTATTGCTTTTCTCTCTTCTGCCTCTCTATCTAATCTTTTCTGTTCTGCAGCAGCTTCTAATTTCTTCTGTTCTGCATCAAATCTCCTTTCCTCCACTTGCATCTGCAATTTCTTTAGTTCAGCAGCAATATCAGCTTCTTTTTCTAATCTTTTTTCTTCAGCCAGAGCTTTTCTCTCTTCAGCAGCAGCTTTTTTTCTCTTCAGCAGCAGCTTTTCTCTCCTCTGCAGCTAATGCTTTGTCATATTGAGCAACAGCCCATTGTTCTAAGTCTTTCCCAGTCTTATCAAGGGATTTTCCTTGTGCAATAAAATAATCTAATGTAGACATCTTGTCTTCTTAAATCAGAAACCTGAAAAAGTAAATAAATTACCCTATTTCACTTTAATGGGAGACAAGTCTATACCATAGACTTAGTCTTAGTGCAAACTTGTATGGTTTATAATAACCAATGATAACTTGAGTACCTGTGGACAACAATCATAAAGTACTGATCTGTACTATACTATCAGTGTATACCACTATAACTCCTATGTCATATGTCAACTAAAGACATTACAAAGGACAAACAAGAAAAGACAATATGAACACATTTGCAGAGATCAAATTAAATTAAATAGGAGAAATGAAAAAAATGATCACAGAAACCGTGATGATAACTGCAATAAGATAACAAGACAAATAACGCCACAGTGTATAAACATAAGGGTGTAAAAAACTGAAATGAAAGGAAAGATGAGACCTACAATTATACAAACAAATCAAACAAAAATAAAGAACAGAAAAAATGTTACAAATACAAATATGAAACAGTCGTCACAACTAACCAAATATTTGCAAACTATGTTGCATGCAAATTTCAATTAAGAAATTGCTCCCTATAGAACGCCAGAACAAGACCAATATCACTCGGTATTTCCTGTTCTAGTCACCTCCCATCCAGGCCCGCAACATATAAACACCTACACATATAAACAAATAACATGTAAACATAAATAGCATATAGCATACAATATAATTTATATCATGAATGGAATGTGTTGCAGGTATAGTGTTGTAAAGCAGGCACAGTTTATTTTAATACTAATAACTTGCCACTTTATTGAGTAATAGATTTAATTCTAAACTATTACACAGTTCAAATTTTTATTTTTTTTTTTTTTGAGCATATGAAGATCCAACGATGAAATATGCACTTTATGTTCAACAACACTGTGATTCTTCTGTACGTTGAGAAATGTCAACAATACTGCTCCAGATATTTTCTACACTTGATACAACTGTCCTGTGTAATACCGTCTGTACAGCGAAAAACTGTCAACAAGCACTGACCTAGATACAGCATCCTATCGGTAATACAGGTCAAGCTGACATCGACTGCCCCTCTGGTGTTGATGTGGTCAAACAAATGTTCTTTCAACTGTAAACTGTGATTCTCAACACAAAACTGCGTAGGCTGGACCCAGGAATCTGGCTCACCACTGTAAAGTTTCTTTCTTTCCCACGCTGTAAAGTGTCAGTCTGTAAAGAAGTGTGGTGTGTTGTTGAGATCAGGCATGCTCCAGTCTACCCAGCTATAAATGGGTAACTCACCCTAGTCCTGAGTTAGGGAAGGCAAAGGTGGCTGTCAACAGTAGTTTTCCTCTAAGGCTCCAGGGGAAGCAGGCCCTAAACTTGGTCACTTCAACCGACGCAGGATGGTGTATGTATGGAGTAGAAGTGTAGAGTGTGATTAACGCGAATGGTGTACTGTTCGTGTGCTGACCAATATAATCACTCATACACATGTGTCTACAAGGCACCAATGCAGACTGTTGGGATCTTTGTTTACACAATTTATTCAGACGTACACACTGGGACATACGAGTACATCATGGGTATGTTGACACATCAATTTGTAGGCATACATAGCAGATCTGAAGTCATGACACATTCATAAATAATGGGTAGTACATCAAAAGTTCAATGTCATGATACATTATGGCCGCATCCCCTATCTGACTAAACGCGTCAGTGAAGGCGGATCGGTAAATAACTAAAGTTGCTTGACGTCCATAGTTTGTAGTATATTATGAAACCACGAAAAGGGGGTTTCTATCAAGATTGAGATCTCCTTGTCACTGTCCGAGTAATAAGATACATGCCCCGTTCTTTGGACAGTGATACTAAAGTATGATGACAGGAATTTAACATGGCCGCCTTCCTGAGTTGTCGCTCACTCGCTCACAGGAGGATATATTCATAAGCCAAAGTTAATTTGCAATACATATGCATAATTTCATAAAGTTCCTCCATACAGAGCTACAGTAATCCAGTTACCTCACGTAGCCATAATTACAGTATGGAGCCCGTCATCTCCGTCGATACAAACTTGACCCTAGCGTTGCGAAGCACAAAATTCCAGCTAGGTCTAACCGACCTGAGATCATCAATAACAGGGACTGGCATTACATGGAGTCCGAATCATACATGGTACCGTACCTTAGGAGAGTCTCTAACACAAACTCTAGTAGAGGAACAATCTCCTATAGAAGAAAAACCACTTCATAAATCATTTTTCCTTAAGAATCTGCCAGCCCTAGAAAAGGCGTACCCGCCATTGTCACGGTACATCGGAACTCATCACGACTTGTCAAGACAACTCATACTTCCGCTAGAGCGGAATAACAAGAATCTAGTCCCGCCTACCCATCCAAAATATACAATATAGGACTGATTCTACTTGTACTAATAATATGTAATACATATGAATTCAGGCCATAAACATAATAAGCAAATTAATCTATTTTCTGGCCCTAAGAAATAGGTACAGGCATGAGAGCAAAATCCATGCGCCGGATCAATATCAAGAACGATTACTCCTATAATCAAAAGTGTGAATCAAACATGGATTCTCTCGCTTTTACCATAGACAGCATTGTCATACACAAATGAATGACTGTCTATATTTTTTTCCATATTAAATGTTAACAACACTGTGCACTTTACAATCTATGTTAATCTTCATGTTACTGTCACACTCATTGTTAACAACACTGTGCACTTTACAATCTATGTTAATCTTCATGTTACTGTCACACCCATTGTTAACAACAATGTGTCATTCACAATCTATGTTAATCTTCATGTTACTGTCACACTCATTGCTAACAACACTGTGTACTTCACAATCTATGTTAATCTTCATGTTACTGTAACACTAATTGTTAACAACACTGTGCACTTTACAATCTATGTTAATCTTCATGTTACTGTCACACTCATTGTTAACAACACTGTGTACTTTACAATCTATGTTAATCTTCATGTTACTGTCACACTCATTGCTAACAACACTGTGTACTTCACAATCTATGTTAATCTTCATGTTACTGTAACACTAATTGTTAACAACACTGTGTACTTCACAATCTATGTCAATCTTCATGTTACTGTCACACTCATTGTTAACAACACTGTGTACTTCACAATCTATGTTAATCTTCATGTTACTGTCACACTCATTGTTTACCTTACCATTGTTTATCTGGATGTCGCACTGACTGTTTACCTCATAGTTTTCGTCTGTTTCTTGGACCCTTATCCCCTGACCGACAAAGCAGTCAGTGGTCATCACGCCAAGTGGCGTCTTGTAAGGCAGCAACAAACTCTCCCCACTTCTCGGTCATTGGCCATCTTTCGCGCAGTGCCCCAACTCTGGTTATGCTTTTAATCTCGGCCTCCATTGTTCTCCACCAGGTTGTCTTGGATATTCCTCTCTTTCACCGTCCTTCTAGGGTCTATAACATAGCAGTTCTTGTGATGGTGTCAGGGTCCCTTCTGAGGACAAGGCCAACTCATTTCCGCCGTCTGCCCGCAGTGATGGGGTGCATATATTTTCGACTGCAGTGTGTTAGCTGTTCTTGCTTGGTGATGGTATTCTGCCAAAAAAAATTCGAAGAATTGTCTTTAGGCAAGTTGTGTGGAACACTTTTACTACATCTCCAGTCTGTAAACAAGTCCATATATCTATTTTATTGCGCCTCCAGTCTGTACAGTCCCCATATCTAACATTTTGTTTGCATCTCCATTACGTATACAAACCATTATATGTAACGTTTTGTCTGTATCTCCAGTATGCACACAAGCTCCTATAGAACTAGGTATTGTACTGGACTCATCAAGTTCTATACGCCATCAGGATTTCCAGACTGCCATCTCCTTCCTGCAAGAATTTCTTGACCATTTTGACCTAGGCTCTGGAAAGGAAGGAGTTCGCGTGTCTATTATCACGTACGGCAAAGGAATCTACCCAGAGGTCAGTCCATCTCTAACATTTAAAAAAAAACATGTCATATTAAAAAAAAATTAATCACTTGCCAGTATTGCAACCTTCACCTTGTGTTAATAGACAGGTTTGTCGTACGGAAGGTTAATTGTTTTATTTTGCCCCGTCTGAATAGAGTTGATGTCAACAGATACGCGAGAAGGTATAGAAAATAGATTTTTCACAGGTGGTAGATTGAGGGAAAGATATGTCTCTGGAGTGATTAGGTTGTCTCCTCCAGCCTTTCCGTACGACTGTACTTTGTTGCAAGACAGCTTTCTCCTCCCTATCAAGAATAGATAAGATTCTCTATACGCACTCAGCTATGTGACAACAAGACAAACAAATGTAAAAAAAACGATGGATAAGTGGGTAAGGGTCTGACCAACACACAAAGGTAAGTTTCTTTGTAGTTTATTATCATTAAAACTCGACAACATCAAAATATCTAAAAGGAAAAGATCAAAGAGTCATTTACATGCATGTGAAATAAAGCAGAAAAGGGGCACCCTCCCCGAATGGAGAAAAAACCCTAAAATTATTAACCCAAAGGTTGACGGTTAGCACTCTGTTACAGAATGAACAGTAGTGGTACTCTATGAGACCCAGTAAAATAAACAAACTTTTAGACAAATCAGATATATGGATAGTTTTCCCGCAAACAAGAAAATACTCGCACAATCTTTCAAACAGTGACCACTATCACACTCTTACCTAATTGCCTGGTATGGTAGGTCTGTAATATCCCTTGGAAATAGAATTACTTCATGAATATATTATCTTTTTTCACTTAATATTCTGTCACTACAGTTGTCGTAGATCCACATTGGTCCCAGTCCATCCCCAGAAATTAGTTAAATGAGGTGAACGCCTAATATGGTGCTTCTCCTTGAAGTGTTATTACAAAAAGGTAAAACTGTGAGAGTTCTTGAGGTTCACTCTTTAACAGGGAAAAATACTTCCAGTATTGGGAAACATCTGGTTGCTAAAACTAATGTTCATATGATGATGATAGTTCTTCTATCGGCCAACTCTGTGTTAAAAGCACCAATTCTGCACAGCGTAGGTATTTAGAGAGGTATACTCCCCTTGAATTACAACTGTCAGGAGTCGGGATAAAATAAGGTTCACCACTTGTGGATGATAAAAATATAAATATGGCTTTGGTAAGTCCAGTGTTAAAAATGTATTGTCCTCCAATACTCTCTGGTGAGTGCCCGTTTACAAATGGAATTGGTGATGCACAAGCCAAGACAGGAGAAAATCCAAAAAAGAAAAAGAACGCTGGCCGCCCTTGTGATCAGGTCTGCGAAGAATACATTTATATAAAAAAATATGCTAATCCTATATCTACACACAGACGGGGACAAGACGATCTCTTCTCCACTCCTGCAGTTCTGATTAAATTTAAAAGTCTCACGGTGTTTCCTTACGCCTACCAGTTAGGAGACCCCCTTCGCTGAGTTCGGTCGGACAGAATTATGTTAATTCGCCCGCCCCTGCTCGCGCAGGCGTTCAGCATACAATGTTAGTTATTATTTAATCTCTCCATACGCGCTACCTAAACAATGATCGCCTGTCATTAAATAGCTATTACATTTTCGGGGTCTGTTAGTTTGTCGTATGGTATCAAAAAATAATAGACGCTATAATGACAAATATGCACAAATGAAATATAACGTTGTATTCTATCCTTTACTATCAGTTTATTGTCTATACGGGTAATGTGATTTAACATTTTCATAGAATAGCTGGTAGGAAATCGCTACGCGTTACTTTATTTCACTCGTTTTACCAGCGGGAAAATCTAAGTGAAGAATAAATGTTAAAAGCTATCTCTTCTTAAAACCATTAGCACTATTATCCTTTACCAGAAAATTCAGAAATGAAATCTCCACGAAAACTAGTGCAAATCCACACAAGGAAACAGTTTAAGGCTGCGCGCTAGATACTTCCGAATTCTGACTGACAACTGACAATGGGGTTAAGAAAACAACAGTACATATATATCATTAGTATTCTCTGATCTCTGAATGCGTTCATTTCGCGTTCCGGTGTTACCCTGAATTCAGAAGCTAAGCGTATCAAGATAAAAGACTTACGGTCGGTCGATGAGGTTTCTCGTCGGGAGTTTTCGACCGGCATCAAAAGACTTTCTGTTCGGCTAACGGGTTCCCTTGTAGAATGCCCGCTTCTCAAGATCAAAGAGCCCAGGGGTTTCTAACTTCCCCTGAGTACGAAACTTCAAAAGGGTCTGTGTTTTTGTCTCTCCAACGTGCTTGATTCTAAAAACAAACATACACAACTGAAATATATGTGCTTTAAACAGAACAATACTCATTTTTGAATGAACATTTAATTTATTAAGAAAAGAATAAATCCAGAATGTACCATAACAAAGTCAATGGTGTAGAATGAATCCTCTTAAAGTTGTCTTCTTAGACATCAAGTACCATAGCTGAAGGCGAAGGTGATCATGTCTCTCCACAACTTCCTGTTCTCAGTGCTGCTTTTCAATTCTTGTTGGCCTTTTTTTCATGTCACGATGTTAAACTGCCCAGTATCTTTTCTTTTTGGTCATCATCCTCTATCTCGGGATCTGTTTGTCATAGAACTGGCTTCTGTTGATCCTCTATCTCGAGATCTGTTTGTCATAGAACTGGCTTCTGTTGATCCTCTATCTCGGGATCTGTTTGTCATAGAACTGGCTTCTGTTGATCCTCTATCTCGGGATCTGTTTGTCATAGAACTGGCTTCTGTTGATCCTCTATCTCGTTATCTGTTTGTCATAGAACTGGCTTCTGTTGATCCTCTATCTCGGGATCTGTTTGTTATAGAACTGGCTTCTGTTGATCCTCTATCTCGGGATCTGTTTGTCATAGAACTGGCTTCTGTTGATCCTCTATCTCGGGATCTGTTTGTCATAGAACTGGCTTCTGTTGGTCCTCTGTCACGGGATCTGTTTGTCATAGAACTGGCTTCTGTTGATCCTCTATCTCGGAATCTGTTTGTCATAGAACTGGCTTCTGTTGATCCTCTATCTCGGGATCTGTTTGTCATGGAACTGGCTTCTGTTGGTCCTCTATCACGGGATCTGTTTGTCATAGAACTGGTTTCTGTTGATCCTCTATCTCGAGATCTGTTTGTCATAGAACTGGCTTCTGTTGATCCTCTATCTCGGGATCTGTTTGACATAGAACTGGCTTCTGTTGATCCTCTATCTCGGGATCTGTTTATCATAGAACTGGCTTCTGTTGATCCTCTATCTCGTTATCTGTTTGTCATAGAACTGGCTTCTGTTGATCCTCTATCTCGGGATCTGTTTGTCATAGAACTGGCTTTTGTTGATCCTCTATCTCGGGATCTGTTTGTCATAGAACTGGCTTCTGTTGATCCTCTATCTCGGGATCTGTTTGTCATAGAACTGGCTTCTGTTGATGAATGTATAGGGACAACATGACAGCTGTTTACCCTTGCTTTCCCCTGGTTTTTACAGAAGAACCTTTGATAGTCTTAGATGAAATGAGTATCCAGCAAGACAGTCGACAAAGGGGAGGTAAAAAAGCCTCCATGTCGCTGACTGCCAGTCATAAAACATTCGAGATGTTTCATGCCCCCTTAAATGCAGTAAGAAAAGAGTCTGCTAACAGATTATCTGTTATTTTGTATTGATTTAAAGGAGTGTCTTGATACTGATGACATAAGACCAATAGCTTCTTCCCTCATGCATCTCCAAAATGGCTGACTAGAAATACGTGAGACTGACAAAAAAGAAATATAGTAACTAGTTTGTTTAAATAATAGGGTGGAGGTGGGAAAAAAACAACCCCTTCCAAAAGGCTCAGAAATAAAATATCTTACGAATTGTACCGGGCAACCTTGAATTGTACATCGTTAAACATAGATGTACACAGACTGCAATCAAATGATATAAAGGAGGAATATAGTGTCAAAATGAACAACTATTTCGATGCTTTAGGCAAAATTGACAACGATATCACCACCAAGACAATCAATACTAAATGGGAACAACTGAGAACAGCAATGACAGAAGCAGCAGTAGCGACCACCGGATACCTAGTACATAAAAAGAAAAAATGGATGAGAGAAGATACTTGGGATAAAATACAAGAAAAGAAAACAGCAAAACTTAAACTACTAGCGGCAAGTACACATAATGCAGTTGAATCTTGCAAACTAACTTATAACTTGTTAAATAAAGAAGTGAAGACAAAAACTCGAAGAGATAAAAGACATTTCATCAATGAACTGGCCGTAGAAGCTAAAAATGCTGCAAGAACTGGTAATAGTAGGTGCCTTTATCAGATTGTATGGAGAGAAGAACAACCACCACAACAATGGAAAGACAGTATTATTGTAAAGTTACCGAAGAAAGGTGATCTATCAGACTGTAATAAGTGGCGTGGTATATCTCTATTATCAGTACCTGGAAAATTATTATGTTGCATGATGTTAGAAAGACTTAAATTGCATGCTGACGAAAAGATCAGAGAAGAATAAGCGGGTTTCAGGCCGAAACGATCATGTATTGATCAAATATTCACACTAAGAACAATTATAGAAGAATCAGTGGAAAGGCAATCGCCACTTATTATCACCTTCGTCGATTTTCAAAAAGCCTTTGATAGTCTACACCGCCCATCATTGTGGAAGATACTTACAATCTATGGTTTTTCCAACAAAATATGTGAATATAATCAAAGCGCTATATGACAATGCAAGATGTTGTGTTAGAACAAATAAAGGGAATACAGAATGGTTTACAGTAGAAACAGGGGTGAAACAAGGCTGTATTATGTCACCACTACTTTTTGGAATAGCTATTGATTGGGTTATGAGAAACTATACCCACAATGAACAATTGGGTATAAAATGGACAAATGGAAAATTCCTGGGGGACTTGGATTTCGCAGATGATGTAGCATTCTTAAGTTCAACACCAAGACAATCCCAAGAAGCAATAAATAATTTGTGTCATCTCTCGATTAAAATAGGTCTCCAAATAAATGCCTCTAAAACTAAAGCTATGAACTTTTCTAACGAGACCTTTGATATCATCTTGAACGGGGAAAAACTACAGAAAGTTGAAAGTTTCAATTATTTAGGCAGTAAAATGACTCAGGATGGTGACACAACAAGAGAAATCCATACTAGAATTGCTTTGGCAGCTAGCGCCTTCAATAGATTATCTAACATTTGGAAATTACGATCATTGAATATACATACCAAGCTTCGTCTGTTTAATTCAAATGTTATCTCAGTGTTAACATACGGCTGTGAGAGTTGGAAAATAACAAAATCATTGGAGAACAAGCTGAATACATTCGAGAACAAATGTCTTAGAAAACTCATGAACATCAGTTGGAAAGAATTCAAGACTAATCGACAAATAAGAGAAGACTCTAGGCAGAAATATGTCTCCGACTATATAAGGAAAAGACGATGGTCTTATATCGGTCATGTCCTACGAATGCAAAACAACAGAATACCACTACAGGCGCTCACTTGGGTTCCTGAGGGTAAGAGGAAAAAAGGAAGACCAAAAGAAACACTCAGAAGAACAATAATAAGAGAAGGAAGAACGTTGGGCCTAAATAATGTGCAAGAGCTAAGAGGAGTGGCGTCACAACGAACAACCTGGAGAGCACTGGTTTCTGCCTTATGCGCCGTGTTTGGTGCTTAAAGAATTTATTATTATTATTATTAAACATATTATTCTACTTCTCTGCAACTGTAATTCATCATGTTTATTCCAGGATGGGTTTAATCTAACCACTTATAACACAAAAGAAGATGTTCTCGAGGCTGTCGGCAAAATCCCTCACCGGGCAGGACTGTACACAGACACTGGCAAGGCTATTAGATACATGCACCAAGTCCAGCTCGCGCCAGACGTTGTCCGTCCGGAAGCTGAGAAGATTGCTGTTGTTATCACGGACGGCAATTCTCAGGAGTGGGTATTAGTTGAGACCTGGTTGTTGATTTTACGTCGCATTTGTTTGCCCGTGTGTCATTTTATAGCTTTGAAAGTGGATCTTTTGTGTGTGTTTATGTGGTGTGTCCCTGTAGATTACGGTAATTGCGGGGATTTGTATTATGTTTATGTCGTGCGTACGCACATTACAAATTGTGTTAATCAAAGAAGCGTCACCCATTTCATTACTTTAGAACATAAGTCGTCCCTTTCGGTTGGTGTCATAGAAGTGTGTTTGTATGTATGCATTTTTAGATCAAGCTGCCAGTTTCGTCGTCCTGTTATAACCTGCCAGTTTCGTCGTCCTGTTATAACCTGTCAGTTTCGTTGTCCTGTTATAACCTGTCAGTTTCGTTGGCCTGCTATAACCTGTCAGTTTAGTGTTACTGTTACAACCTGCCTGTTTCGTCGTCCTGCTATAACCTGTCGGTTTGACCCTTTTGATTTGACACTTCAGCGTGCCTATTTAAAAGAAAAAAAATGCCTCTGATAACTGCGAGAACTGCGAAAATCGCCAAGAAGTAAATAGACTATTTTTACTATAGTTTATTAGTTGCAACGTCATAAACAAAGAATGGACAGTAGCATGAGACTAACGATGAGTTTAAGGTCCTGAAAAAAAAAAAAAGACAAACAAACTAAAAATTCCACATGCAAGTGTACGAATCATTAAAAAGTGCTACAGCTCAAGTTTGGAACTGGATATTTCAGGCTACAGGAACCCTGTCACGAAATTGCCTCCCCTGCTTTGCAGTAGTGGTCCAACAGTGGCCAAAACTCAAGAGTATCTATTATAGTCTTCAATGGAGTCTTTCTTTACACAAGATTACTCTTGTCAGAAATGTAGATAGAAGAGTAGTAAAGCATTTATCACATGGGAGTCTTCACAAGATATTCAGATAAGCGAAAATAATGCGGGCTGTTGACGAGCACGTTAATTCTGTAATCTGCCGACATCTTTTATGAAGAATTTAATCAACACCCTTTAGATACCAAAGGAGCATAGGCCTTCAACAAACACATGCCAAGTCTTCCTGTCCTGTGCCATCCGCTCAAGGTCTTTCCATGTTTTCCTCATCATTTTCACCTCTGTAACCAGTTCACTTCTCCATGTGTTTTTTGGTCTACCTCTTCCTCTCTTTCCCTGTGGATTCCAGAACAAGGACTGCCTTGTAATGCTATCAATAGGTTTCCTCAATGTGTGTCCTATCCATCGCCAGCGTCTTCTTCTCAACTCTTGTTCCCCTGGCACTTGTCTGGTTTGTCGAGAATTTAGATAGGTTTTAAAGTTATTTATGGTCCCGCCTGAGTATAGTGGATGGTGATAATTACGTGAGACGTAAAGGTGTAAGAAAATAGATGTTTATGAGTGAATAGTTTAAGGAGAAGATCTGTCTCTGGAATGAGTAGTTTTTCTAGTGCATTCTATCTAAACGACTATCTTTTAGTATAAGACAATCTTGCACCTCCATATATCTAGAAATATAAGTTTAACTAAACACACACACACAATTATGTGACAACAAGACAAACAAACGTGAAAAACTATGGTAAATTGGGTATGGGCCTGACCAACACACAAAGTTAAGTCCTTTTTGTTGTTTATTATCATTAAACTTTACAACATCGAATATCTAAAGAAAGAGCAAATAAAATCAGAATGTCATACATAGAAAAAAATAACAGAATACCTGTGCCCTCCCCTCCTTGAGAAGAAAAGAAGCCAACAAGTTAATAACCCCAAAGGTTAAAGGTCAGCACTAGGTTACTGTATAGACAGCAAAGAAAAGAACAATGTTCCTACTAAACGTTATCCAATAAAGTAAACAATATTTACACAGAATTTACATGATACAATTTTTCCTGTAACAAAGAAAATATTTCACTCTCTCTCTCTCTCTGTCATACGTGGCCACTCAAACACGCTTCTTACCGCATTCTTGATAAAGAAAACCTCTTGGACTTATAATCCATGGATATATATATATATATAGGAGGGGCGTTCAGAAAGTAATGCACCACATCGTTTTTATCAGCTAATAATAAAGATAGAAGCATGAAATTTTGCACACTTGAAATATGGCATATGACAATTGTGTGCACCAAATTGCATCTCAACCGGCCAAATAATACGGCTGCCTTAAACCGTTGAAATGGAGCGTGTTAGCAACTTGCGTTATAAGCAGCGAATTGTGATAGAATTTCTCGTTGCAGAGAAGGAAACTGTTGTGAACATTCACAAGCGTCTATGTGATGTGTATGGAAGTTTTGCAGTCGACAGGTATACAGTCAGTAGCTGGGTTCAGAGAATCAAAGAATCAGGAATTGGAGATACTGAGCTGCTTGATCGGCCGCGCTGTGGACGTCCTGCCACAGCCACCAACGCAGAAATGTTGAAATGCGCTGAGGGCATTATTCTTACTGATAGGTGAATCACTACTCAACAATTGGCCTTACAGCTGTCAGTCAGCATTGGTAGTGCAAATGCGGTTATAAAAACTCTCGGATTTTCTAAAGTTTGCGCAAGATGGGTTCCTCGAAGTCTCACAAATGACCACGGATTTCAAAGGAAAGCAATTTCTTCTAAATTGTTGGAGCGTTTCAATGCTGATGGAGAGAACGTTTTGGCTAAGATCGTTACAGGTGACGAAACCTGGGCACATCATTTTGAACCTGAGACAAAAAGACAGTCAATGGAGTGGCATCATCCGCAATCACCACGAAGAAAGAAATTCAAGACAATTCCTTCAGCTGGAAAGGTCATGATCACTGTCTTTTGGGACATTGAAGGTGTGATTCTTGTGGACGTTAAGCCAAGAGGAGAGACAATCAATTCGCAAGCTTACATTAAGACATTGAAAAAACTTAATCAACGTTTTCGCAGAGTTCGGCCGCACAAGAATCCAGCAGACCTGCTTCTCCTTCATGACAATTCGCGACCTCACACAAGTCTGGCAACAGGGGAAGCAATCACCAAATTTGGTTGGACTGTACTACCTATAGTCCCGATTTGGCACCCTCTGATTTTCATCTATTTGGTCCACTTGAAGATGCACTCCGTTTGACAAGGTTGGAAGATGATGATGGAGTCATTCATGCAGCGAAGAAATGGCTACATGATCAAGACAAAATCTGGTACAGGCTAGGAATACATGCACTTGTTTCGCGCTGGAATAAAGCCGTACAAGTTGATGGGGATTATGTTGAATAATACCGATGTTTACATGGCATATCCATGTATATTGTGTATAAATTTCATGCTTTTTGGATAAACAGCTCCTGAGAAAAACGATGTGGTGCATTACTTTCTGAACGCCCCTCGTATATATATATATATATATATATATATATATATATATATATATATATATATATATATATATATATATATATATATATATATATATATATATATATATATATATATATATATATATATACATGTGTTCCAGTGTTTGTATCTTCCAATTTTGGCCCCAGTCGCTCCTTTCCATAATTAAATTTTATAAGGGAAACGAGTAATTTGGTGGTTGATTCCTTGATAAACAAATGTCATCTCGAATAGTTAATGCAGAAACTCTCTGAGATCTGGTGTCCATAGTAAACAGTAGGAAAACATCCAATTGCTAAAAACTGTTCATTATTGTTAATTGATGATGGTGTAAATCCTATCGGCTGTCTCTGTGGTGAGTGCCGATTTTGAAACAGCGTAACTTGCTGGATAAATCCGATGAAAACGACTGTTAATAGTCGGGAGAACTGTTATATATTTCACACCCTAGTGGGCTGATAAAATTGAACAAAATGAACTCTGGGTTATTAAAAAAAAGTCCAGTTAAATTTATCATTTAAAATGTCAATTATTCTCTTTGGTTAGTCCTGTTCACAAATGAACTTGGGGACGTGTAAGCCAAGAAAGAGATAACATTTATCAATCAGTAGCTGAAGGAAAAGGACCAAAAATAGACCCAAATATACCAAAATAAACCGCTGGTCGCCGTTTGATCAGGTCTGTGAGAAATAGAGAAACATAATGAAAAAATGCTACTAATATATATCTACATATAACACATGGTGTCTCTAGCCTATTCCTATCCGGTCAGGTTTTGCTAGCGCAGCATCTCTAGGTCAGGTGAAGGTATGTGCCCTCCCCGCTTTTTCTGCGTGCACTACAAATCAGCATACACTATCAGTTATTATTTAAATATCCATACGCGCACTTTAACAAATATCGCCTGTCGCTAAGTATATATTAGAGGGTCGGTGTCGGTGTGTCGTCGTATGGTATTTAAACAACAGTCACTTACTAAAATTACACAAAATGCAATATAACGTGAATTCTATGGTCCACTATCGGTCACATAACATTTTAATTCAGTCAGCTAAACCGTATCTTTCTGTGTGATAAAGTGGGTGGAAAAATTATCATTAAACTGCACAACTTGTACACAAATAGCTACGCGTTATTTTCCACTGGTTTTAACACCTAGAAAATCACAGTGAATTTGATAAAACTTAGCACATTAAATCACGTAAATTCGAATTTCTTTTACCACAAATCAGAAATGAAAATCCCCACGAAACTATTAACACATCTATTCCCAATGGTTCTAGATAACGTGTTTAGACTCTCCGAAAAATTCTGAGCGACAACTGATAACTGATTTAAGGAGCCACAGTTTATATACATCATGTTATTACTTCTCTAGGGGGTCGCGCTAGCGTAGTGGTTATAACACCACTCTGGCGACCGGGTGATACAGGATCAAACCCGGGCGACGGCATTTGAGGATTTTTCGTTGACCGGGATTTGGACTGGATTAACTCGAGACCTGGCGAGGACATTTGAAGGAGTGTCGTCGACCAGGGACTGGCGGCTCCTGAGCCGACCAAGCTCTAATGGGTACCTCTGAAATCGGAGAGTATTTGTCTGAATGGCGAGGGACACCTGTCTCTGTACAAGAAACAAAGGGATACTACGTAAAATCAATGTCAGGTTAAAATATTAATAATAACCTGCGATTTTGCCTCGAGTATTAGCGGGCGTACGAAAAAAAAAAATTACTTCTTTAGAGGATGTTAATTTTCACACTCTGTCTAGCAGAGAAATCTGAAAAATACGCGTTTTTACCCCGCTCGCCCCCCCCCACCCCCCCCCCCCCCCCCCCCCCCCCCCCCCCCCATAAAAGGTTCCACGGTCGTTCTGTTCGGCGTTGCTAACTGACAACAGAGGCTTACGGTGTAACGGGCTTCCTTCCGAAATTTTCCCCGCTTCTCGAGATCAAAGCATTATCTCTCCTGTATGTACGAACATCAAAGGATTCTCGGGAATTCGTTTTAGCTCGTGCGACTACTTCAAAAAGAGGTCCGTTGGTTCCACATACATCTGTCTGATATCTGATGATTGACAGATCAGCTTGCGTGGGAAACTCGGGTAAGCAACCCCATGCTCGTTCCCTGTTTAGACTGGCGGGTTGCAGAAGTTGGTAATATGTCTGTTTGTTTACGTCTCAAAGAAAAAAGGCGCGGATTAAAAGTGAGTAATGCAGGCTGTGTTTCCCTCCCTTATGTGTAATAAATGTCAAATGCTTGACTTTGCTAACGAAGCGTAGAACGCCACGAGGTCACGAAAGACTGTCGGATAATGTAGGCTATATTTCCATTATACGTCACATGGTTCGTGTCATGAATTCCACATTTGTGACTTTGTCATACCATTTCAGTTCTTCTATTGTAAACAAGCACCCGTTTATAAAAGTCTGTAGCTTTTTGGTTGTTGTTTTTGTTGTTCTCCGTGTTTCAGCTGTACAGTATGACTGACTTCACATTTGAGTTGAAGATTCTTATTTTCGTGTTGGGCTTGATTTCTCTTGTTCTCCATATGTTTCCCAATGCAATGAAAGCTCTTCTTGCTTTTTGTATTCTTATTTTTTCTCCAACTTTGTCTATATTGCTTCCAAGATATGTGTACGATTCTACATCTTTTAGTGGTTTTTCTCCACATTCAACCTTGTTATCATTGCTTGCATTTATTCTCATAATCTTTGTCTTTTCCCTGTGTATTTTCAGGCCCACTTTTTCTGACCTCTAATCGAGAGTTTTCATTTTCTCTTGCATCTGATTATAGTTATGGGACAGAAGAGCCAAGCCTTCTGCAAAATCCAGATCACCAAGCTGTTGTCAGATTCCACTGGATTCCATTTCTATTGTGTGATATCGATGTTTTCATAACCCAATCTATTGCTGGTAAGAAAAGAAATGGAGACAAGAGGCATCCCTGTCTCTCTCCCGTTCTAATCCTAAACGGTTCTGAAAGTTGTCCTTCATGAAGAACTTATCATGTCATGTCTTCATAGCTCTTTTTTATTAAGTTAATGATCTTCATTGGAACTCTATAATGCCTCATCAATTTTCAAAGCGATTCTCTATCTACCCTATCAAATGCCTTTTCATAGTACACGAATCCGATGTATAGCGGTGAATTCCATTCCAGACTTTGTTCAACTATTATTCTCAATTTGGCTATCTGGTCTGTACATGATCTGTTTTGTCGAAAACCTGCTTGTTCATCTCTCAGTTGCTTGTCTATGGATGATTCTATTTAATACTTGTCCTGGCACTGATAGTAACATTATTACTCTATAATTTGTGCACTCTTGTAAATTTCCCTTTTTAGGCAACTTGACCAGACAACCTTCCTTCCATTCTGCTGGTATTTTCTCTCTCTCCCAGACTCTGCCAAGTAGTTTGTATAATATCTCTGTAGAGGTATCAAAACCTGTTTTGATGGCCTCTGCTGTAATGCAATCTGGACCAGCTGCTTTTCCATCTTTCAGTTTTATGGCTTTCTTTATTTCTTCTCTACTTCGTCGTTCACAGCTGATTTGTAGCTCCTCTTCTGCTGGCTGGATGTCTGGGGGATTAGTTGGAGATGGTCTGTTGAGAAGTTTCTCAAAATGTTCTGTCCATCTCTTCATTTGTTCTTGTATATTACTAAGCAAATTTCCATTCTTATCTTTTATGAGGCCATTTGCCTGCTTATATTTCCCTGTTAGCTTCTTTGTGTTGTTGTACAGGTCCCTCATATTTCCTTTTGCTGCAGCTTCCTCTACTTCCCTTGCCAAATCATCAGTATATTTCATCTTGTCTCTTTTGATGTTTCTTCTTACTCCTTTGTTTGCTTCTATGTACAGTTCATGAGCCTTGGCTTTGGAGCTTCTGGTTTTGCTTCTGTTTAAATCTGCTTTCTTCTTTTTCCTGTCTTCTATCTTAATAATGGTTTCTGATGTTATTCTTTCTTTGTGCGGATGTTCTCTTTTCCTCAGTATTTCTTCACATGTCTCATTCCATATATTTTTTACTTGTTGCCAGTGGTCTTCCGTATCTGTTTTATCTTCAACCTGTTGGAGTACTTGGTATTTGTTGGATACTTCGGTTGAAAATATTTCTCTTATTTCCTTATTTCTTAGATATCCCACATTATACTGTTGTCTATAGCTAGCTATATGCTGTTGTAAATTTCTTGAGTTTTAATTTTGTTTTAGCCAACAGAAGATGGTGGTCTGATACAACATCTGCTCCTCTACATACTTTCTCATCATGCAATGATGACCTAAACTTCTTACTTATGCACATGTGATCAATCTGATTCTCAGTTCTGTGATTTGGTGATATCCATGCTGCTTTATGCATTCTTTTATGTGGAAATATGCTTCCTCCTATAGCTAGTTGATTTGAAGCACAGAAGTTTGCTAATAGTTCCCGATTTTCGTTCATCCTACCTAATCCATGCTTTCCCATGAGTTCTTCAAAGCCAGTGTTGTCTGTTCCTATTTTTGCACTTAGGACCCCATCAAAATTGTGATGTCCTTTCTTTTCTTATTGTCCAAGACATTTTGTAATCTGGTGTAAAAGTCTTCTTTCTCAGATTCTTCTTTATCGTTTGTTGGTGCATAACACTGGATGATGTTTATATTTACTTTTTTTCGGCTGATTTAAACCTTGCTGTTATAATTTGGGGTCTCATTGCTTCCCATTCTATAAGTGCCTTCTGTGCTTCCTTGGACAGTATTAGAGCCACCCCTTCACAAGATATTCAGATAAGCGAAAACAATGCTGGCTGCATTGAAACGCTATTCTGAGTACGACGTTTTCCGACACATAATTATGTGCCCCCCCCCCCCCCCCTCTATTCTACCATCCCATGTCAGAATTTACCATCGATGAGAATGAAATTTAAATCCCTCTGGATTAAACTTCCTTTACATTTAAACTGAACAGCTTAAGATTTACATTACATTTAAAAGAAAAGATTAAACGTACAGATGTAATAATGTTTTACATTTACATCTCCACTGTTTGAAAAGTGTTCACAATATAAATTCATTTATGTTTCCTTTATATTTACACTTGTTGAAAAGTTTGAAATTTCTATTACTTTAAAATTAATTTTTTCACATAGACATTTCATCATCATCATCAGTTGCCATCTCCACAACGAAGGTTGGCTGTAATGGATCTCCAACGTCTTCTGTTTCTTGTCTTGGTGGTGCACTCTGATAGACTCTTTCCTGTCCATCTCTTGATGTTATCTTCCCACTTATAGCGCTGTCTTCCCCTTGCACGTTTGCCTTCAACTCTCCCTTCTGTTATGGTCTTCTGCAAGGTGTTATGCCTTTTTATGTGGCCAAAGTATTTTAGCTGCCGAACTTTGACCTCCCTCATTAGTTCTCTTTTCATACCTAGATTTTCTAGGACATAGACATTTACACTGGTTTAAAGCTTGAAAACTTACATTAATTTTGAAGTGAATATGTTTCTAGGGACATTTATACTGCTTTGAAAATGTAGTATTATACTTGGAATATACATCATTTCTTTCATCTCTCCCTCCCTGCTTCATAGGGAACCTGGAACTACTTTATGCTTTTAGTTCTCTTTACGAAACTATCAATAAAGCAATCACCAGCCCGTGCAGTGGTGGTTCATGAATCATCATTCTAGATACTGAGGTTGCCAGCCTCAAATGACTTTGACATCCAATAGCGAGTTTCCCACATTAAACTTCACATGGTAATATATATATATATATATATATATATATATATATATATATATATATATATATATATATATATATATATATATATATATATATATATATATATATCATCCGTGTGTTACCGGGGCCCGAAAGGGGAGCAAAGAATAGTAACACTGCACCCTACCACGCATGTCGTAAAAAGCGACTAAGGAGGGTATGGGCATGGGGCTGTTTACCCCATCCCGTAAAAACTTCGCACAGTGGGCTGATCACCTGCTTGCCAACCAATCTGATTACGGAAACAATGATAGATTGTTTGGTCTGTTTTTGTTCCACAAAGACGCCACCAGGCGTGGTGGAAACAGCGATAGATTGATCAATTTGTTGTTGCCCTAAGACGCCACTAGGCGTACTGGCCACATACTGCTTTGCCGGTTGATGGCTAAGGATGGAAGAAGAAGAAGATATATATATATATATATATATATATATATATATATATATATATATATATATATATATATATATATATATATATATATATATATATATATATATATATATGTTAATTCACATGTTAATAATGAAACATAGAATGAAAATTTCACTACTTACGGCAATCTTGGCTACAGACTTGTTGCTCAGATGAATAAAAGACGAGTCGGTCTTTTACACGCAACTTGGGGGGGGGTCTTTAATTCTACAATAGATTCCCTCTCAGACATCGTGTTTCTTCAGTTTGCTAGTCCCGGTGTTCCTTATTAAAATGTAGAGATTTCCTGTGCTTTGTATGTCGTGTCTGGTTCTCCAATAAAAGGTCCGGTTAACATAAGGAATTATGAATCTAGTCTTCACTCTGGCGAGGTCTGATGTTGTCTTGGCGAGCGTGAAATTCGCAGTGAAATAAAACCGTGAAAATGGTCAGACTATATTCCCTCTCTTCCCGCACCTTCGTTTGTTATGAAGTTAAATAAACGCTCCAATCATATTCAAACAATTCAGGTGTCGTACTTTTAAAATTTTTCCGACATGGAAAAATGTTCAAAGGTCACGTATCCCATAAATGGTAATACGATGTCCGATGCCCTTCATACACTCTTACAAACACATCTCTGTCTATCATAATATTGTGCCCGTGTTTGTCTGGCGTAATGACTCAGGGATGATTGCTAGTCACCTGTGTTTAGCCAGACAAACAAATCTGGTTCTATTCAGCACTCCTGCCCAACACAAGGGAGTGTTCATAAGATATTTCAGAAGTCAAGAACAATGCTGCGTTGGACCGAGCACTATTAACTGATATCTGATCTGCCGCCTTTTATGAACAATTAAGCAATTATTAATTTCAGTTCGTTCTAGCCCTCACCCTGATTTGCTCAGTGGGATTCTTATTATTCTGCAATACGTGTGTTTAAAGTGTATTTAGTAAATTGACTGAGACAAACATGCAGTACATTCAAAATGAGTACATCGACGTTAAATTTGTATATTTACAAATTACAGATTTAATAATCATTTAGGTTTCAACAAGGTTTTAAATAAATGAATAATTATTTATCAGAAAAATTATCATTATTGTTGTGATGTAATGGTAATTTGTAAAGGATTTCACTTGGCGGCTTTTATGTGTTACTTAGCTGTCAGTGATGGTTCTGCTCCTTCTGATGGTTTGGTTCTTGGTAGACTGGATCGCTGATCTCGCTAGTCACTGATCACGGTTGTAGTGCCCAGCATGTTCCCAGAAGTAGCAGAGAGTGTCTACGAAGTTGGTCCTGCATCTTAAAGCCCCGTCTGATGATGATATCTAGTTTCGACTTCAGGCCACTTGTGCCCTTCTTGTTCCAGATATAGTACCCTCTACTGGTACTACCAAGCCAATCTGTTTGCTCAGAAAATAAAGGCACTTTAATAGGCCTCTTACACCTGTTATTGGGGGTCGTTACTTTAACAATAAGTTCCCACTTTGACTCCATGTTTTCAGTTTCTTCAGATCACGATTTTCCTTATTATAGTTTTCCTGGGCTTTTTAAGTCCGCCAAAAATGCTCCAACAAAGTCCGGTCTGATAAATGGAATTCTGATTCTAACTCTTGCAGTCTGGTTGTCGTCTTAGCAAGCAATTCTCACAGTGAACTAGACTTGCAAAAAGTGTTAGATTATATGGCCCTGTGCCTCCCCCGTAGTTGTTTGTTACGATTTAGGCAGGGTCCAATAAGGAATTTAGTAGTTCCTCTATCTTAAACCCCGTCAATCGTTTCAAAACTGTATATTTAGGTGGGGTAATGTCAAAATATTCCACCTGGAAAATCCTGTGCGTGATGCAAAAGATCAAGTCTCCAGTATATCGAAGTGACAAATCCGTACACTCTCTCGACAATGTGTTTCAGATGAAACATATTACTTTTAATCTGACGTAATCTGTTCATAAAAGTCGGACAAGAAATGATGAGGTCATTCATGTCTGTCCAACAGGTGTCGCACAGACAAGTAATCTCTTTATCCGTCGCTTGTGCACACAAAATCCGTCTGCGGGCGAGTAATTTTATCGACTGGCACGGCTTGAGCAAACAAAACTATGCGAAAACTGACGAGGCCCATATGGATTTTACCTGATTGATCTTCGCAAAGCTGTAAAGCGTCAAGTAAATGTGAGGAATTAACATCAAAAAGGAGTGTCAAATGATTTGACAAAATCAAATATCTGCTACATAGCAGAGAAAGAAAAAGGTGCCAACCACTGAAAAGCATTTATTTAATCAGTACAACAAATGTCACAGAATACTACCGTAGTGGACAAGAGAGCGACCCAAAATTCCGTGACAAACCCGTACGTGAAGAGTGTCAAGAAGCAAATATAATTAGAGACTTTCTGCTGGACCGTAAGTCATATGAACAGCACAAAGTTAATAAAACAATATATCACAAAAACAAAAGAGAACATTTAAAAAAAAATTATTGTACTCCCTGAACTTTGCAGACCCGCTCTCATTGCGATCCAGTATTTGTATGTAGTAGGCTTCCCCAGAAAGTTCCGAATTGTGCAAGACTGGCACAAATAAACCTCAAACCAAAACTGAATATATGCAAGGATAAACAAAGACGCGATTTTGAACAACACAACAGCCGAAACAACAACTAAATTATAAAAACAGCATCCAGGAATAATATAATTTAAAAACCTACAACATACACATGCAAGAAAACATATCACACAAACTATAAAACGTCCTGATATAACCGACAGTTCCACGTATATGGTAAATGGTTGAAAGTCGCGTACTACGAAGAAAAGTAGCTAACACAAGTAAAATAATTGTCTTCGGACCTGTCTTCTTCTTCTTCTTCCTCGTTCGCCCTGAAAAGGACGGTGGTTGCGTTGTGTCTGTTTACGCCTAAGGTGTGATATCAGCACCTTTCGGTCGACACATCCGACTTCAGCACGGCATTTTTTAAGGACCAGGTTTGCCTTCCCATTGCGATTCGCACTCGCTCAGCCAGACTGCACTGCTGCAGACTGTTGAAGCGGTATATAGGGTAAGTCATCTATAAAGTGTCTTATAGGATCCCTTTACATGGTCATTGAGGAATAGTAGGAATAAGGCGTTAGGTCCATGTGTTCTTGACATGGCACATTGGGGGTGATGTTTTGAATATATGTTTGATTTGTTCTTAAAGAAATAATCTCCGAAATGATGTTATCACAATTATAGCGGCTAATCTGTGTGACAATGTCCTTGACCTCATCCTAACCTGTTATCTTCTGATCACATGACAATCATAGATGGAGACTGACAAAGCAGACGGCAGAAGAAGCAAGAGCCGATGGTATCCAAATTTTTGCAATCGGCGTGGGCACTGGAGTACGTGACCAGGAACTCCTCAATATTGCTGGCGACCAGTCGAGAGTGACCAAAGTTGAGAGTTACGATCAGCTGTCCACAATCAAAGAAACTCTGGCAAGCAAAGCATGTATCCGTGAGTTTTTGTTTCAGTAAATATAGTGTAGACCAGGAGTGAGTTTCTCTTTTCGTACATAAAGTGTAGATCAATGGTGAGTTTCTCTGTGAGTAAATATAGTGTATATTAGTCGTGAGTTTGTCTTTAAAGAGTGGATGACTATGCTGGTTAGAACGTACTTTACGTCCAGTGATTAATTTATTTACTTTCCCGTTAAATCTGTAATTGGTTATAATTATAATACAATGTGTCTCTAATTTCAGATAATATGTTCAGTTGCAGATTGTGAATAGAGTAAATTAAAATGTCCAAATTGCATGCTTGTATGTGTGTGTGCGCGTATGATGATCACGAAAAGATGTTGGGTATTTATTTTTATACTTTATATGAAATTCGGGAGCCGCGGTAGCACAGTGGTTAGTGCACTGGTTTCCTAGCTCGGTGGTACATGGTTCGATCCGACAACCGACATAGCTGCATTTGTAAAATTTTAATTTCAATCGTGTTTCACTCTAGAGAACTTCATGAGATTACATGTTTGCGTGGGCAATTTTTACTTTAAAACCTGGAGCCTTTTAAAGATGTCTCCACTGAATTTCTTACCTTCGTCAGGAGATCACGGACAGCAAGAATATGAGTAATAATAATGATTCCAGTGTACGACAGACAAAAGTTACTAGACGTATCTTGTCAAATTCAAAGAATGGTAAAACTTCTGTGATAATACTCAGTACCCCGTCTGAGAAACCTTCCTCAAGTGTAAATAGTTCAGAGAATTAACTCACTGAGGGACGACTGTATCTTAAACAGTTGTAGGACATACTACGGCCTTTTTGTGCATTAAAGTCTGGTTAAATTAAATCCATCTGTTGGGGTAAGTTATAACATATACATTTTCTTATTTTATATTTGAATTTTATTTATATATAAATTGCTTGTTGATGTGCAGTTGCATATGGAGATGACAAATTAATCTTATAAAATAACTTGCCACATAAACCAGTACTGCTTCGTGCGAGTTTCCTCACGAGAAACCAGTAGTAGCCCCAGCCCCAGGCTTCATAGAGAGCAGGAAGAGGATGATGAAAACATCGTGGTATATAGATATTTTTATGCCAACAATTCTACTTAAGGTGTGCTATATATATATATATATATCAGTGTTGGATCGAGTAATGTAACTTTCGAATGTAACTTTCGAAGTGAAAACAGGAGTACGACAGGGATGCCCCTTATCAACAACATTATTTTTGACAGTCATAGATTGGGTGATGCGCCAGACAACAGAGGGCAGTCCAAGAGGAATTAGATGGACAACGTTTTCTACACTGGAAGAGTTGGAATATGCAGATGACATTGCACTGCTCGCGCATTCACACCAACACATTCAAGACAAAACTGATAGACTGAATAAGTATGGCCAGCAGGTTGGCCTGAATATCAATCTGAAGAAGACAGAGGTCATGAAACTAAATGTGGGCAATCCTGAGCCAATAACAGTAAGGAACCAGAAGTTAGAACAGACAGACACATTTACTTACCTAGGAAGCATAGTAACACCTGACGGCGGAACAAGCAAGGACATTAACAACAGAATGAATAAAGCGAGAACAGCCTTTGCTGTTCTCAACAACATTTGGAAGTCTTCCCAGTACAGCACAAACACCAAATTAAGACTGTATGAGAGCTGCGTACTTTCTGTGCTTCTCTATGGTGCGGAATGTTGGAGAGTAACAGAGAAGGAAATGTCGAAACTGTCCTCCTTCCACACAATCTGCCTAAGGAAAATTCTCCGAATCTTTTGGCCAAACACCATCAGCAACCAAGAACTACTTATTCGGAGTAACCAGGAGGACATGCACACCATCATAGCTGGCAGACGCTGGAGTTGGGTTGGCCATGTCCTCAGAAGGGACCCTGATACCATCGCAAGAACAGCTGTGCTATGGACCCCCGAGGGAAAGCGAAAGAGAGGCCGACCAAAAACAACTTGGCGGAGAACTGTGGAAGCTGAGATGCAAAGAATGAACCACAGTTGGGGCACTGTACGAAGGATGGCCGCCGACCGAGCAAAGTGGAATCAATTTGTTGCTGCCCTACAAGACGCCACCAGGCGTGATGGCCGCTGACTGCTTTGACGGTTGGCGGTTATGGATCAAAGAAGAAGAAGAAGAAGATATATATATATATATATATATATATATATATATATATATATATTTTTTTTTTTTTTTTTTTTCCTTAACCAGCGGCACTTGGGCTTTCAGCCCTTCGGCCCAATGACATGTCATTGCGAGGCTGGGGAACCTGAGGACTTTCCTTCCAACCCGGTCAGGAGCTTCGCTCCTTCCCATCCACAGAGGGTTTATCACAGGAGCCGTTCAGGTTATTCAGTCAAATTTCCGGCCGTAAACATTTCTTCAAACGCTGACGCCCGGGTTTGAACCATGAACACCTGGTCGCCAGTACAACGCCGAAGCCATTACACCAGCGCGGCTCCCATATATATATATATATATATATATATATATATATATATATATATATATATATATATATATATATACATATATATATATATATATATATATATATATATATATATATATATATACAGTAGAACTCCATTTATCCGAACCCCAATTATCCGAACATCCAATTACCACCAGTCACGTTAGACTACAGTTCTGAATCTTTTGATGCGGCAAGCTTCAAATGTGTGCGAACAATTTGTAGACAATGACATGGGCTAATGGACGATCGCTTATGTACAGGAAGTCAGTTAGATCATAAAGTCAGTTAATATCTGGTTTACCAATCCAGTGTACGTGTGCGTTCTAGGCAGAACACTGGCTAAACAGACAGTTCAACTTAAAATAATTGTGTCTGCTGCTACTACAGCAGAATACTTTTGGTGTACACGTATTTTTCTGTGCGATCTGGCATCTTCCAGTAGGCCTAAAGCATATAAAAGGAACCGCAATGTTTTGTCAATTGAAACGAAAACAGAAATTATCAAGAGACTAGGAAAATGTGAAACTGTGTCTTCATTTGCGAGGATTTTCAATGTTGGGAAAGCTACCGTCTCTGACATCAAAAGTAACAAGGATAAAATTATGAGTTTTGCATCGAAATTGGATAGTGAAAATGGGTCGAAGAAACATAAAACCATGAGAAATGCGAATGATTTGAAATTGGAAGAGGCTTTGTATATATGGTTTGTGCAAAGAAGAAGCAAAGGGGAACCTATCTCTGGCTCTCTATTGTGTGAAAAGGCACTTCAGTTCAACAATCAATTTGACGGTCCTCCTGACTTTAAGGCTAGCCAGGGATGGTTAAGAAACTCTAAATCTCGTCATGGCATACGAGAATTGGAGATTCAAGGGGAATCTTTATCTACCGATGCAACTGCCGCTGAAAATTTTAAAGAAACATTCTTGGCTTTTTTGGAAGAAGAAGGTTATTTACTAGATGATGTGTATAATGCCGATGAGACTGGCTTATACTGGAAATCATTGCCTCAAAAATCACTTGCATCTCAGCGCGAAGCAGCTGCCCCTGGGTTTAAAAAGTGCAAAGAGAGAGTAACAATTTTGGTAGCCGCGAATGCCAGTGGAAGTCATCGTTTACCGGTGCTAATGATCGGCAAAGCCAAAAAACCACGTTGTTTAAAGAATGTGACATGTCTCCCATTGTGCTACAAAGCACAGAAGAGTGCTTGGATGAATAGTGAAATATTTCTTGATTGGTATACAAATCAGTTCATCCCAAATGTGAAGAGGTTGAAAGAACAAGAAAAGAAAACTTGAAAAGTAATTTTTCTACTGGACAATGCACCATCTCACCCAGAGACGGATACATTGAATGCAGTTGATGAAAATTTTAAAGTAATTTTTCTGCCTCCGAATGTAACAGCACTGATTCAACCAATGGATCAGGGTGTTATAGCAAAGCTTAAAAAGATGTACAAGAAGGAAGTCATGCGTCGTTTATTGTTGGCTGAAGATGAAGAAAGTGTGGTGACGTTTTCCAAAAAGCTTACTCTCAAAGACTGCTGCTATATGTTAGCTGATGCTTGGACCACCCTGTCACAAGATAATCTCAACAAGGCTTGGAATAGATTGCTTGGGAAAAAAGGAGGAAATGAAACTACTGCAGTGGACACAAATGATGATTGTATAAATGAAGTTGTGGAACTGTTTCAAGCAATGCCCGGATTTTCGGACTGTGACAAAGATGATGCACACATGTGGCTAGAAGATGATAATGATTCTGGTTTTCAGTTTTTGAATGACGAAGAAATTTTGTCTTTTGTGCAAGAAGAAAACCAAATACATGTAGTGACCGATGATGAAGACTCCTCAGAAGTACATGATGTACTTGTAGATTATGAAGAAAACCCAAAACGTCGACCAAGTCCTGAAGAGGCCTTTATAGCACTAGAAACAGCGATGGCTTGGTACGGGCAAGAAGATGACAGCTGTCCTACACAGCTTCTGCTGTTGAAGAGAATGCGGGACTTAGCAGCCAAAAGGAGACTATCCAGTTTGGTGCAAAAGAGGATTCCTCTATATTTTAAATAGTGGGCTACATCTGTGCAAGTACATGTATACGTAAGTTGCGCCTGGTTTTGAATCGTTTGTAATGTTATTTTGATAACATTTCTCTGTCTTAACAAAAATAATTAATGCTGTACAAGTAGAACATGCACTGCAGTGTAATGAAAGATTTTGGTGATACAGTGATCTAATACAGTGTGGGTATTATTATTACAGTACAAGTAAATATGTTTTATAGTGTATTTTCCTTGTGATTGTTAATTATTTTTAGAAATATGTGTACATGTACTCGATACATCATGTAACCCAATTATCCGAACATTTGATTATCCGAACGATGCTCGGTCCCATGGGGTTCGGATAAATGGAGTTCTACTGTATATATATATATATATATATATATATATATATATATATATATATATATATATATAGAGAGAGAGAGAGAGAGAGAGAGAGAGAGAGAGAGAGGGAGAGAGAGACAGAGACAGATATTTAATTTGCATTCTTCCGCTCTCCTACCACACATACAAGGTATATCTGACTCGATATATTGAGATTTAATGCTCAGGAGCATCGGATTAAATTCTGAGGAAGAGTAAATGGTGCAGTGAAGCGGAGGTCACCTGGTGCTTACATCAGGAGACACGACATTTATGAGAGATACTATTTTATCCATCTCACAGTTTCTAGTACTGCTCACCGGAATTCGACGCTGGACACCATCTATAACAGACGGGTCTAGAGACACTCAAAGAGGCAACCTGAAGCCGTTACTCCGGCACGCCTGGAATTTTCTGCTACTACACCACTCGCCCCCTTAGAAGAGAAAGAACAGTCAAAACTTTACTGGGAACTAACAGTGACTGAACCAGAAATAAACTGCCACTACATAGCCAGCTAAGTGGACAATACTGGCATAGACAACGGACTTTTTTTTAATAGAAAATTCACAATAACATTTCCCTTTACAAATATTTTTTTTTTCATTTTAACTCTCTTGATCAAATATTTCATAAATAAATCTCTTATTATCTATGTAAATCTAAATCTTGAGTTGGAGTCTATCAATCGGTAAAATGAATTTGATGTCTGCACTTGTGTGGCTAATTTAAAAAAAAAATACTGTATCCAGAGCTAAACATACAATTAATAATTTGCTGAATTACCTTCTGGTGAGGGTTCATTAAATATGAGTCAAAACATATATTTCTAACAGAAGGGGCTGGAAAATACAAAGTTTATAACAAACTTAGATGAATCAGTTGTCAAACTTGCCATTTTAGAAATGCCTAACAGACTCCTGAAATAGAAGCACCAACCTTCTTTTTATATATCTGCAAGAGTTATCATGAGCGGAAGTTGCTACCTTTGAAGACCCTCATTTTTATACTCTAAGTTTAGCTATTTTTGGACCACTAATGCAGAGCATGGGAGGCAATATTGTCATAGGTTATATATATATATATATATATATATATATATATATATATATATATATATATATATATATATATATATATATATATATATATATATATATATATATATATATATATATATATATATATATATATATATATATATATATATCTTCTTCTTCTTCCGTCCTTAGCCAAAGACCGACCAAGCAGTCAGAGGCCATCGCGCCTTGTGGCGTCTTAAGGGCAACAGCAGATTGATTTTCTCTGTTGTAGTTTCCCATCACGCCTAGCGGCGTCTTTAGGGCAACAACAAATAGATCCATCTGCCGTTGTTTCCGTAATCGGTGTGACAAGCCAACGGGTGATCAGCCCATTGGGCATATATATATCTATATATCTATATATATATATATCTTTATATCTATATATATATATATATATATATATATATATATATATATATATATATATATATATATATATATATATATAGATATATATATATATATATATATATATATATATATATATACTGAAGCACATTAAAAACGCACCACTATTATATATACTGATGCCGAGAAGCTGGCAAAAAAAAGTGTGTGAATGGATTTTCCCCGTGTTTGCCATGAGGTAGAGAGCGAATGGCTGCTGGAATGGAAAGTGCAAAATTCAACCCACGGGTGTGTGTACAGACTACATGAAAACGATGAAAGTTACACGTGCAACACGATTCCCAACAGCTATGACCCTGAAAATGTGTACGCGTTGTGGCAGTATACTCGGTATAAAAAGGCCGTTGAGACAAAACACCCAGTACATGTGCTTGAAATGCCACGACTATCTGAAAACGACCGCCAACGAGCCATTGGTATGTTGGAGACCGGAATGAGCTCGCGGGACATTGCCAGAAGGATGAATTGCCACCACAGCATTATTGTACGTCTCAATGAACGTTACGGAACCACTGGCAGTGCCCGGGAAAGACTTCGGAGTGGCCAACCACGAGTTACTACCCCTGCGCAAGATCGTCATATTGTGCTGAGTCACCTAAGGAATCGTACTCTCCCGGCAAGTCAAACAGCAAGAGCAATAGTGGGTAGACATGGGCAAGTCTCTCGGATGACAGTCATACGACGACTCAGAGATATAAGCCTTACTGCAAGACGACCTTATGTTGGGCCAAACTTGACTCACAGACATCGTTAGCAGCGCCTGCAATGGGCAGAGCAACATATCAGATGGACTAGACTGCAGTGGAATGCTGTCCTATTCACAGACGAGAACAGATTCAACATATCCTTTGCAGATGGACGTATGCGGATTTAGCGACGGTGTGAAGAGCGCTTTGCAGATTGCTGTGTCAACCGATTTGGAGGTGGCAGTATTCCCATTTGGGGAGGATTCAGTTTTCACCATCGCTTGCCTCTTCACGTCTTCCGTGGAAATGTTAATGCTGTGACATATCGAGATGAGGTTCTGGATGCACTGGTTGCTCCTGCGTTCACAATTTATCCAGACCTGCAGTTTCTCCAGCAGGATAACGCACGTGCATTTTTTTGTATTTTTGGTTTTCTCCCTTGCCTGCACAGAATGCAATGAATTTCATAACAATCAAATGTACAAATTAATGACCAGCATGGATTCATAGGAAAATGAATAAAGATTCCAAATATGTAAACTTGTACACACTTATATTTACATTTCACACTCTGTTCCTGGATTATACAGGTGGTGCGTTTTTAATGTGCTTCAGTATATATATATATATATATATGCATGTGTGTCTGTAAAAACTCATTCATTTTACTCGAATTTTGCCCATTATTGGACCACTACAGCAGCGCAGGAGAGACAACCAGCGACATTATACTAGATACAAGAAGAAGGAAATGTGAGAAATATTAACATTTGTGACAGAGTGAGAAACGGAGAAATAAAACGTTATGTGACAGGGTGAATTTTGTGGCAGTATCTTTTATCAATGTTCATCTGTTGTTTTACTGGCTACCGCCAGAGATGGTGAATTACAGATGTGACTGGAGATAAAACCCAGGTGATTCTTTTGGAGACTCGTACTGTTTGTTTATGATGTAGGCTGTATGATCGTTAGTAAAATATAGTAGAATTCTATTCTCGATTACAAAAAACAATCACTTCCGTCCTAACCTGTATCGCTACAACCCCAATTTCTGATGACGTCATTTCATGTACACCATGATTAACATTTATAGGACTTGTGGCTAGTGTTATTTACTAACTAGACACGCTCAAATACTTAGTGTTTAAATCTTGCTAAAGTATTCTTACCCTAACTCTTATAAGTGGCAGCACCTTAGTGCTAATCCGACGTAGTAGTCCATACTGTAACACATTCTAATGTTGTTTTATACGTTATATTGACAGGAAAGGTAAAACCTACAACCACACCTCTACCAGAGACACAATGTAAGTATGTCTGACTGTTATATATTTTATATGGTGTTCTCTGTTGTTTACATATTTTATATTTGTATCGACCTCTCCCAACTGCTGTCTTAGTTTACAGTCAAAGACTACATGCAACTTCAGACATAAGAAGCTGGTCTGTTTCATAATAGTAATACATTCATGTTTACAGGTGCTGTTCATCCTCATCATACGGCATCTTACCGCCAGGCATAGGCGATCATTTATTCAACAAATGTTGGTTCCTAATGTTTCCGACTAAAATTTGTTGATGAGTTCCTCATATCTATTATTGCCATCTACTTTATTATCAGTTATCTTCGTTTTCATCTTCTCCTCGTGCACCCTTGTTTTGCTCGTTTTGTGATGTCTCTGGGTGCTTCTCTTAACCTCACGTCTCGAGTCAATGTTGACTTTTCTCTTTGTTATTGTAGTGATTGTGCTTCGTTAGTCATTCGTTGTTTTCAAGCATGTATTTACAGCTGATGAAGACATATATCGTGTTCAGCTTCTGATAGGCTTTAATTAGGATATATAGAGTCTGCAATTTTAGATAGTACATTCATTAACTACCATTAGTTTATAGTATCATCGCTTCTCGATTTGTTTTGGGTATAACATAAATGAAGTATTCCAATTCTTTTTTTAAACGAATTATTACAGATAAATTGTCGTTCTTGTTACATACTGTGTGATTATATTGTAGAGTTTCTTAGGTTTGTCTCATCTCAAACTTTATTAAACAGTTATGATAGACTTGCATGACTGTAAGTATTCTAATATTGGGGCTCTCTGTTGTTCACACCTCGTATATTTTGGTAGGACATGCTTTACACTGTTGTATTGCCGACTTTCTGCAGTGTAAGGTTTTTCTGTCCTAAAATAGCTTGTTCTAACCTTGAGCTGACTACTGCCTTTATTTGAGTAATAAACGTAGAAGTCTGATGGCGAACGAAGAAGTAGAAGAAATAGCTTGGTCCTAGTTATAGTCTGAGAAATTTTTTTTTTAAATTTCCTAGATACTTGACATGTTCTGCTTCGAGCTTTGAACAGATTATACCCATGTCATTCTTCTACATTTTATCCCCCGCTGTTGTCCATTCTTATGTTATTTTTCTTCTTTTAATTAAGGATATCATCTCTGCTCTGCCCATCAATACCTTTGTTTGGTTGTTGGGAAAAGTACACCTTTTGACTTCGTTTTCATCTCCTCCACGCCAACAGGTAAAAATACCAATACTGTTCAAATTGAACATCTTCCGGCATTTAAGTTTGTATTAGTGTGAAATACTCACATTTCCTCCGTTATGTCTTGCTTCCTGCGTTGTACAAATTTTTCAATGGGTGGGTTTGAAAAAAAATCGAAAAAAGGTGATTCGTCTTACGAGGACAAAAGACAAAGAAAGTAGTCTACGTTACGGCCACAAGGCCTTCGTCAGGAAAAGAAAGAAAGTGAAGGCTAGATAGGAGACATAAGAACTTAAAGAAATATAAAAATAAATAATAATAAAAATAAAATCTAGGTACTTCCCTGAAGGCGAAGCATGGCTGAAAATTTTTTTTTCAGAATTTGAATTTCTGAAAGTGGATGTCTTAAAATTGTCAGACTTTTCCTTTATTATATATATATATATATATATATATATATATATATATATATATATATATATATATATATATATATATATATATATATATATATATATATATATATATATATATATATATATATATATATATATATATATATATATATATATATATATATATATATATATATATATTATTTATTTATTTATTTTTTTTTTTGGGGGGGGGGGTTGTTAAAGGTAAAATTATATTATTTCTCGGTTCTTACACGTCACCATTTCCAACAAAATTGTTCCACTTTATTTTCCACAAATACAGTCATCCTTATTGCAAGAAGTCTGGTTTTTGTCGCAATTTGTTTCACATGATGCCAGACGCCATATAAACAATTAGCGATGCGGTAAAACTGGTATCAAAAGTGAGAGATAAACGTTCTATAAATCTGTTTTAGTAACTGTCCACATCTTACATGCATACAAAATATAAGCTATATATAAATCTGTTTTAGTAACTGTCCACATCTTACATGCATACCAAATATAAACTATATATAAATCTGTTTTAGTAACTGTCCACATCTTACATGCATACAAAATATAAACTATATATAAATCTGTTTCAGTAACTGACAAGATACAGGAAAGGCTGTTTAAAATAAGTATTGCAACAACAGCTCAAAGCAATCCAAATTAATGTGGAAAAAATACACTCAGACAGACACAGCACATACATCACAAGTGAAAACAAATGCCACATAAATATGAGGAGAACAAAGAAAATGTTAGAATAAAACAATTTATTAGAATATACACAGATTATCACGTCGAGTGCGTGTCGTCACATAATTTGGACGCGTCTCTTCATTTCCAGGTCAGTAGGTGCTTATTGAACAACCTGTGTTTTTTTGTTTTCCCTCAGCTCATGGGACCAGCTTATCAGGATATTTCTCTCTTTTTCTTCCTCTTTTTGCTTGTTTTTTTTTAGTTTACCTGTTGTTATCCGGTTGTCTGAAGGTTACTCATGTCATGACACATCTAGAAAACTTGTACACCTTTTGTGGTAGGTAACTTCCTGGCTTTCTTTTATTTCTCTGAGGAATTTCTCGGGTAATTAGTTTTTGGACGTGCAATGCAATTGTAGTATCCCTTTTGCCAACCTCATCTCTGCTAGTTCCTCTCCATCTGTTCGTTTATTGTCTAGTTCTTTTATTCATACAAATGCTAGGCCCTTAGTCGCTATTCATAAGACTGTATCCTTGTTTGTTATTAAACAGTGAAAATAGCATATCTTGGCGATAACAGCTGCCTTTGAAGAGTAGTATTTTTTTCGCGTCTGTTTGAGAATTTTAACGTAACTGTTTTGTTTTCTCTTGCAGCTTGCGGGAATCTGAACCCATCGGATGTGAACTTTGTTTTCAGTCCTGCTAGTCTGGGACAAGATGCTACTGCTTGGACCACCTCCTTTATTTCAAATACCATCAGTTCTAACGATTTTGAAGACGGATTTCGGGTTTGTATTGGAATTTTTGTACAAACACATATTTCGTCTATGTTTGTTTGCGTCTGTGGGCTATTCTAATTGTCATAGTTTGTGCATGTTCTAAACCACAGCAACTTGGGCTTTAATAAGTGTATATGGTATTACGAAGTCCCACGTTATAGCGAGCATACATTATTTTTGGGGTTTTTCATCCAGCTGTTATGTAAAGACTGGTCCGGTAAACTTGAGTAGATAATAATATCTAGACTTAATTCTATTGGTTTTAGTAGCCATGCTATTTGTTGTGAGTAAACACATCAAGAACATCACAGAACACTGGATCCCAGTTTCTGATAGCCACCTATCTTTAGTTCTGGACAAATCAATTTTATTCTTTGTAATCGCGCTGATAGGTGGGCTTGAACATCAATCTAAAGAAGTCAGAGGTCATGACGCTCAATGTGAGCAGCCCTGAGCAAATTTCAGTAAAGAATCAGCAACTGGAACAGACAGACACCTTCACGTACCTAGGATGCAAAGTAACACCAGATGGCGGAGCAAGCAAAGACATCAACAACAGAATGAACAAAGCAAGAACAGCCTTTTTTAGTCTAAACAACATCTGGAAGTCCTCTCAATACAGCACAAACACAAAATTAAGATTATATCAGAGCTGTGTGCTTTGTGTGCTTCTCTATGGTGCGGAATGCTGGAGAGTTACAGAGAAGGAAATGTCGAAATTGTCATCTTACAAGACGCCACCAGGCGTGATAGCCACTGACTGCTTTGACGGTCGGCGGCTAAAGATCGAAGAAGAAGAGATCCAATATTTCATAAATAAATCTCTTGCTCTCTATGTAAATATAAATCCAGCGTTAGAGTCTATACAATCCACAGTTGGCTGACAGTGTTAGCATTGCCCATGACGTTGCTCCCTCAGTCATGACGTACAAGGCAACTAGTGTGCGGTTGTGCATGAACTGACAGACAACCTGGCAATATCAAACAATTTGCTGTAGAAATCTGCGCTGCGAGGTGGCGTCTAATCGTAGGGTATTTCCAAATATTATTCTAATATATCTCAGCCTTTCCTGTATAATCTTTATGTGCATTAGTTGTTTTGTTCTCATCTACATTTTTGATGTTGGTTTTTACATACCGCTATCTAATGTGAAGGGTGCAAATGTTTGACTATCTTTTAATGAATATTTTGTTGTCTACATTGTTCAAGATTTCGGGAACACCTGGTGTGTTCATGTATTGAGGATATCCTAACACGAGTCCATGCTGAAAAAATGATTATTATTCATCTTAGGAAAAAGTGACCTACTTTCTCTACACATGTTATGAGGACAGGAAAATTGTAGTATGTCACGACCACATGAATCATTTGAGAAAAGGTGGCAAAGAGAGAAGAGACTAGTCAATATGATGTTGTGGAATGAAACGATGCCGACAACGAAATTGATTTACATCCATAGAAATAGTCTGCTTTAAAGACAAATGATCGCCTACACCAGAGAAAAGCACTGAAAAAAAAAGAAGAGAATTGTTGTGCTTTCAACAATGTTTCCATCTTTCTTGTTGAACGATTCGTCGTTTGTAAGAGAAAGATTTCCGGATTATTTTTAATTTATTGAGGAAGATTTCTGGATTATTCGTCACTTGTTGGAGGAAAATTTCCGGATTATTTGTCATTTGTAGGAGAACGCTTTCCTGATTATTAGTCATTTGTAGGAGAAATAATTCCGGATTATTTTTCATTTGTAGCTGCAGGATTTTCCAATTTTATGTCATGTATAGTAGAAGGATGTCACGGTGGTTTGCCATTTGTAATAGCAAAATTTCTTGATTATTTGCCAGTTTCTAGTAGCAGCATTTCCTGATTATTTGCCACTTGAAGTAGCAGGATTTTCTGATTATTTGTCACTTGCAGTAACAGGATTTCATGATTATTTGTCAATTGCAGTTGCATGATTTCATGATTATTTGCCGTTTGCAGTAGCAGGATGTTTTAATTATATGCCACTTGAAGTAGCAGGTTTTCATGATTATTTGCGAATTGCAGTAGCAGGATTTCATAATTATTTGCCGTTTGCAGTAGCAGGATGTTCTGATTATTTGCCACTTGAAGTAGCAGGATTTCCTGGTTAATTTTCAATCAAAAACTTTATCGTATTTCTGACAGGAATAATTTATGCGTCACTGTTTTTTTTTGTGTCAGTAATTTTGTTGTGACCATGTGACTTTGACATCGCTGTATTTTTTCACTTTCTTTACAAATGGCCGCTGACTGCTTTGGCGGTTGGCGGTTAAGGATCAAAGAAGAAGTTACAAATGTCTGTTAGCTTCTCTTACATATTGCAGTTTGTCACTTGTTTTGAGATGTTGTTTTGAAGACTTATGTCTATTGTGTTTGGTACTAGTTTTCACTTTTTGTTTTGAAGAATTATGTCTACTTTTTTTTTAACTAGTTTGAACACGTTGTTTTATATAATTACGTCTATTGTGTTGTCTCACTGGTTTTCAGGTGTTATTTTAAGGACTTATGTCTATTGTGTTTTCAGATGTTATTTTGAAGACTTTGGTCTGTTGTGTTCCGTCACAATTTTTCACGTTATTATCAAGACTTAGATCTATTGTGTATATACTGTTCAACATTCATCGTCACTGTTAAACTCTACTACTTCTTTCATTTCTTCTCTTACGTCATCACCATTATCACGATTACTGTTCAAATAATCTTAAAATGTTTACCATATTCAGTTTGGTGTTATATCTGGCTCTTGTCCTGATGACGAAGGCTTTGACCTCGGCACATACAGCACAGTTGAGGAACACCAAGAAAGGCTAGCAGCCTATGACCGCGACCCCCTGCCCCAGATCGCACAGGTAATAAATATATCAATTAAACAAGAAAACGGTATGGAATCAGTTTTACAGATTAACGGTACACAGGAAACATGTGACGTTTCGCTAAAGGACTAGGTCATCAGCAAACAGGGCCCTAGGTATGTCAAAGCGATCTACTGTCTAAGGTGGTATGCCAGGTCATTCATGTATATGAGGAAAAGGGTACAGCTTAGGGCCAAAAAAAAAGGCAAACAAAAATAAACATCGAGAGGGGTGTGATGGCCTGCGGTGTTTATTTAGATATTTAATTGGCTTTCTTTTATTGTAAGTCATATGTCTTACTAGAACATCATCAGACCTTCACTTTCTCAATTATTTTTTATTAACTTTCGTTCTTGTTAAATACTTTTTGACTATATTATGCAGTTCCCTAGGTCTGTCTATTCTTAACACCTCTTCTATATCTGGAGGTAATTTTGAAGCCTTCAAATAATCTAAAATTGGGATTCTCTGTTGTTCATACTTCTTACATTTTAACAAGAAATGCTATATATTATTGTCTTGCAGTCGTCCTGCACTGTAAGGTTCTTCTTTTCTGAAATAGCAATTTCCCAGCTGTAGTCTGAGAAGTTTCATGTTATTGGGAATTTTAAATTCCCTAGATATCTGACATTTTCTTGTTGGAGCATTGAACAATTTATATACGTATCTTCCTTTCAGATTTTTATCGCACCCTACCTTCCATTCATCAGTTATTATTCCGTTAATTAAGCTTTTAATCTGATTTACTCATCCCTACATTTATTAGATTTTTATCAGATCTATCTTTTTTGGCTTCTTTGCAAGCCTTTTCATTTCCCTCTCTGCCAACATGTGAAGGCATCCACGCTTTTAAGACTGAACATCCACTGGAATAAAACTATGTAGTAGTCAGAAATATCTCCTCCGCTTTATCAAGTTTACTGTATTCTCGTAAGTTTCTTAGTGCTTGAATTGTTGGAAGAGAGTTTGTTTAAATTGTTAGTTTGTTGATAGGGTTATAAGATAAGATTTATTGTGCTGTTATTATTAGAGCCGTTGAGAATCTTGACTCGTCTTCTAGACACAACGGCCGTCGGTTACATTAGAGTATATGTCCGACAAGGTCCAGAGGATCAGTGATCATTCAGAAAAAGAGCAGAAAAAAACATCGTAAATTTCTTCTTTAATTAATTCAGCAATTCTTCAACAATTACTTCAGTAATTGATTCACTTTATTGCCGGCCGAATCTAACATCTGATAGAACAGTTCTTGTTTGTAATAGTATACCAGCAATAATGCATGTCAGTGGTGTTCTCTCGAGGTCTGTGACGAGCAATAATGCATGACAGTGGTGTTCTCTCGAGGTCTGTGACGAGCAATAATGCATGTCAGTGGTGTTCTCTCGAGGTCTGTGATGAGCAATAATGCATGTCAGTGGTGTTCTCTCGAGGTCTGTGACGAGCAATAATGCATGACAATGGTGTTCTCTCGAGGTCTGTGACGAGCAATAATGCATGTCAGTGGTGTTCTCTCGAGGTCTGTGATGAGCAATAATGCATGACAGTGGTGTTCTCTCGAGGTCTGTGACGAGCAATAATGCATGACAGTGGTGTTCTCTCGAGGTCTGTGACGAGCAATAATGCATGTCAGTGGTGTTCTCTCGAGGTCTGTGACGAGCAATAATGCATGACAGTGGTGTTCTCTCGAGGTCTGTGACGAGCAATAATGCATGACAGTGGTGTTCTCTCGAGGTCTGTGACGAGCAATAATGTATGACAGTGGTGTTCTCTCGAGGTCTGTGACGAGCAATAATGCATGACAGTGGTGTTCTCTCGAGGTCTGTGACGAGCAATAATGCATGTCAGTGGTGTTCTCTCGAGGTCTGTGACGAGCAATAATGCATGACAGTGTTTTCTCTCGAGGTCTGTGACGAGCAATAATGCATGACAGTGGTGTTCTCTCGAGTGCTGTGAGAACGTTTCTTCCCTAGTCTTTAGAGGCCACAAACGAGTGCGCGGAGGTAGGGAAGCACATGACGTAAAACAAATAGCTACACAAACCGCTACCCGCTACCCGATGAGCTCAGAAAGTACTTTGGCTCCAGGCTACCTGTAAGAGGGCGCAGTAGTGGCTTTACTCTCTTTAAGTAGCAACACATGAGAACTACGAGTTTGTCCTACACTCATGTTAAGGGAGCCGAGCTGGTATAATGGTTACCACACTGCGCTGGCGATCGGGGAATCCAGGTTCGAGCCCTGGCGAGGACATTTGAAGAAGTATCGTCGACCGGGACTTGGGCTGGAATAATTCGAGCCCTGGCGAAGACATTTGAAGGAGTGTCATCGACCAGGGACTGGAATAACCTCAACGGCTCCTGAGCCGACCCAGCTCTAATGGGTACCTGCGAAATCGGCGAGTATCTGCCTGAATGGCAAGAGGACACCTGTTATTGTACAGGGAAAAAAGGGATACTCACGTAAAATCAGTCTCAGGTTAGACATATTAACCGGAGATTTCGCCTCGAGTAATAGCGGGCGTACGATAAAAGAGAAAAAAAAATCATATTGAGAACGTTGCTGAATGGTTGATACTACCACTTCACTCACGCAAAACTGTCAGCTAAATGGGGTACAGGTAGTCATAAAGCAGCTACGGTCAAAGGGGCGTAAAGTGATAGAGACTCCGCTATATTATGTCTTAGCGTTATAAGGCGGTGTGATTGGTCCCTTCCTCGCTGCACTTACTTCCCCTAACTCGAACAGAGCCAGCTACCAGTTTACAGCTGGGTAAAATGTGGCTTGCTTCTACCATCTTGGGAGTCTGGACCCTGGTAATCCTGCTTGGAGAAGCCAGCACTCTATACACTTTACCACTCGGCGCTCAACTGGAAATTATGAAAATTAATGCTCCCACCCACGTCATTACTCAGTCAGAGTAATTAATACTGACATATCTCAAAGTCATATATTTTTGTTGCTAAATTTCTCTTCTGTTATAATTTCATCTCCAGCGCCTCCTAACCGACGCATACAGTGAGGAGAGAGGTGGCCGGGAGGATGCCAGTAAAGTGGCTGTGATTGTTGCTAGTGGTGACAGCAAAGATAATGCCGAACTTATCTCGACTGTGGAACAGTTGATTGCCAATGGTGTCACGGTATGACTTGTCTCTATTTATTCTCTTTGACAATGGTCATTCTCGCTGTCTGTATTGTCTGCTCTAACTTTCGACCTTTAATCCAATTATCAAGGCAGTCATATTGTATGGCTGTGAAACATGTAGAACAATATAAAAAATATACTAGCAAACAGTTACATACGGTCATAACTTGGTGCTTAGCGGACGTAGTACGACAAGATGAGCGATATATAACTGACGGCTAGAGCCAGGTAAATAACTGACGGCTAGAGCCATGCACTAACTGGCGGCTAGAGCCATGCACTAACTGACGGCTAGAGCCATGCACTAACTGACGGCTAGAGCCATGCAATAACTGAAGGCAAGAGTCAGGTAAATAACTGAAGGCAAGAGTAGGTAAATAACTAAAGGCAAGAGTCAGGTAAATAACTGTGGGGAAAAAAGGTGAAGATTATGGATAAGTCGCCATGGAAACCATGTAATAGTATTTCATGGCAGTGATTGCTCTGGATTCTTCAAAGATGGCTGACAAAACACACGTTTAGGAGGACAAGAAGCAACAATCAGAGGACACCGAAAGAAACTGACAGCGAGGAACAGCTTATGGATGCTTGGTATGAACGTACTGGGGGGTATACTGAGCTGGAAGCTGAAGGATATCAAATATATAAATGAACGAAGGAGCGATTAAATAATCAATTGTGTTCTGTCCTTGAATGTTCTGTCCTTGAATGTTCTGTCCTTGAATGTTCTGTCCTTGAATGTTCTGTCCTTGAATGTTCTGTCCAAGATGGCAGGAATACAGATCACCTAAATACAGGTTCTGTCACAGATCACTTAAATACAGGTTCTGTCACAGATCAGATAAATACAGGTTCTGTCACAGATCACATAAATACAGGTTCTGTCACAGATCAGATAAATACAGGTTCCATCATAGATCACATAAATACAGGTTCTGTCACAAATCAGATAAATACAGGTTCCATCACAGATCACATAAATAGAGGTTCCGTCACAGATTACATAAATACAGATTCTATCACAGATCACATAAGTAAAGGTTCTGTCACAGATCATATAAATAAAGGTTATGTCACAGATCATATAAATAAAGATTATGTCACAGATCATATAAATGCAGGGTCTGTCACAGATCACATAAATAGGCTCTATTACATATCATATAAATACAGGTTGTATCACAATTGCATGGCCTAACGCTACGACTATAAGACCTTCGTCAGTTACAAACGAGCGAAAACAGTGTGCGCTAATCCAAATGATTTAAGCAATATAGAATGGCTAAATGAGAGCAGTGGAGGACCCTGTCTGCCGATGCTTCCACCATGGCACCCCTACGACCCATGACGGGTTACGGGCTGAGATGATGAGATGATGAAATGAGATAAAAGCTGTTGTTGCTCTAGTAAATCAAACTAAAAAGCCACTGTAACTAGACAATGATAAACTGAACCTTAATAACAAAAGTATTGATGATTAAAGAAAAAAATAAGAAAATGGATTCAAATATGACAAGAGCTGCACGCTAAAGTACAATAATCTGATAAATCGCAAGATTAAATAGCAAGAAACTATCAGAAACAAATATGCACAGTCAAGCGTCCAAATAATAACAATATAAGTTACAATAAAAAACTATAGACAGAACTGATAATGTTTACACAAGCTGATTATTAAAAAAAAATTATTTAACTGACAAATACAATAACACTATAATTAAAGTATGTGATAAAACAATTACGCCATTTTAAAAATGTATGTTAATGTATGTTAATGTATGTTAACGTAATTATGGTATACGGCTGATGTTGTTCTTCTTGTTCGTCATTTGTTTTTGGTCCATGTAGAGCCCTGCTTCTTAACTAGGAATGCATGTGTACCTTAGGGATTTGAGACCACTGTTGCAGTTTGTTTTCTTTAACACTGATGTTTATATAAAGGTTCTCTATAACAGGCCACACAGGCCATCACTTTCTGTTACAAGTTTGTAAGTGGCGTAGGAAGACAATGTTAATATCTTTCGCTGATGAAGGCAATCAGCTTATGGCCGGGCTTACGTATGGCCGACAGGTGTGTGAATATGTAGAAGACAATATACGCGGATGTTAAGAGATTCTGGCATACCTGAACAGACTGAAATCACACACCACAGCAAACATAGGAGTCAGGAAATGTTCGGAACAGCTGTAACGTTCTAAACAGTTTATTGACGACACAGCAAACGTAGACATCATGGTAATAACACACGGTCACAGGTTACAGAGCACGGCAAATCACGAAGCATCAAGTACAAAATATCCATGGAAAAGGTTGATGCAGAACATAGTATCAAATATCCATTACATTGGTTGCATAAACCACAAGCCTCAGCACAGTACACTTGTTACAATAAATATCCCTCAGGAACAAACTTTCCAACTCTTAAATCCATCAAAGGGAACAACATCATAATTCTTATAACATCAGCAACTCTCAGTGCTTTTACATCCATGGGAACAATATCCATCAGAGGAAATATGAATCATGATAATCACAATGGCCGGTATAATCCATGGCCTGAACATATCTTCAAAATATCTTAAATTCTCCCTTTCACAAAAGAAATCAGCTGGAACACACTAGCAAAATGGATCACGTCCATTTTCAGGCTCTGCCAGAAAATAAACTGTCACGAAAAAATAGCTGCTCAAAACAGCTCAGTAAAATTCATTCAAGCGCAAACTCGCAGCTTAAGATGTGAGCTGAATTCACCAGCCTTTCCCCCCAAAACTAATTCATAGAACGTTCGACCAGATTCTTTATCCTATCTTTAAACAAAGTAACAACTAGTCAGGTAACATTTCAAACATTACTCCGCCTTCCACCCCTCAACTAAGAAATTCTCTCATCACGCAGAGCGTGTTTACAAGCGTGTACAAAAAACCGACCCCTATATTCCAGTCTTTAACACTTAACTCCCCTTAATTAAAATATGACTTAACACCAACCTTCCGGGGGTTTGAGACCACCTTCTGGGGATTTGAGACCACCTTCCTGGGGTGCAAGACCACCTTCCGGGTGTGCGAGACCAACTTCCGGGAGTGCGAGACATGCCAGATATTTTAGAAAGCGAATCATCATCAACACTATATTATACACATAACTTCTAATGTATCTGTTCAAACACTATATTATACACATAACTTCTAATGTATTTGTTCAAACACTATATTATACACATAACTTCTAATGTATTTGTTCAAACACTATATTATACACATAACTTCTAATGTATTTGTTCAAACACTATATTATACACATAACTTCTAATGTATTTGTTCAAACACTATATTATACACATAACTTCTAATGTATTTGTTCAAACACACTATATTATACACATAACTTCTAATGTATTTGTTCAAACACTATATTATACACATAACTTCTAATGTATTTGTTCAAACACTATATTATACACATAACTTCTAATGTATTTGTTCAAACACTATATTATACACATAACTTCTAATGTATTTGTTCAAGTTAGAACAGTGAGAATGTAAATTTAGAAAATCAAATTTTGTTAATAACATTTTCTCAAAACATTATGTTATCTCTGTTTCACATTTCCGGTATATTTTGCGAGCTAGAATATAACTGGATATTCTTCAAAACATCATGGTTAGAGGTACGAGGCTTCATATCATCCTGGTTAGTTGTACAATGATTCATAAGATCCTGGTTAAGGGTACATGATTCATAAGTTCCTGGTTAGGGTTACGAGGCTTCATAAGATCCTGGTTAGAGGTACGAGGCTTCATAATATGATGTAAAGAAAGTGCGAGACCTCTAAAAGATAAAAAAAAAATGACCTGACATAAAGCATGCAGGGCTGTAATAGAATAATGTGTGTCACAATGTCTATGCTGCTAGTTGATCAGATTTTATCCTTCCAATGCTTAAGCAGTCAAAAACAGACCACAAGGTCTTTTATATTTGAACATGCACCTTAATTATAACAAACAGACCCTGCTCTAGGTTGAACGGGACGCACTTCACCAAAACGAGGCAACATTTTATTTTTGTAATAAAAATCATTATAAAGAGCTCACAATAGTTCATCGTGACACAATCTATTCCTTAATAGACGATGTTTCAAACACGTGTAAGATCTTTTATTTATTCAGTCAGTTGTTTCTTGATTTATTTAGCTATGCCTCAGACGTCTTATTTTACAAATGACAAGAGGTTTTCTTGATTTATTTAGTTACTTGTTTCCAGGCGTCTTTTTTTGCAAGTGAAAATTTGTTATTTTGATTTACTTAACTACTTGTTCCTTTTTTTATAAATGATGATTTGCTTGTCTTGATTTATTTAGCTACTTGTTTCCAGATATCTTATTTTACAAGTGGCAATAGCTTGTCTTGATCTATTTAGCTACTTGTCTCAGGACATTTGATTTAAACATGGCCATACAATCTCGTGTTCCTGCTTAATGCCTAGGATAACACCTGTTAAATCATCAACCAGTTCGTTATGACTTTTTTTATTCTATGAGGGCTATTAGCATGGGAAGAGCCCTATTTCGGGGGCTACATCTGGGAATAAGGACATGTTATTTTTTTACTTTGCGTTCTTAATAATACGGACTAAATTATGTTAAACAGCTAACAAACATCCGTCAATACAAGTGTGTCATATAACGTTTATAAGCTCAACAAGTAAAAACCTCAGGCACAAGCACATATTGGGAGAACTATTTGTGTGATGAAAACGCTTGAGGCCAAAAGGCTCACCTTTACATAAAATGCAGAAAACAATGTTGGTGTAAATACGCTATTTATTAGTTGTTTATTCATAGTCATGTCGAACTTATATTGCTGCAAAGTTGGTGTGATCTAGTAGGTCACATGACTGTTTCACAACGTTTAACTTTAATTGAAATATATTTTCTCTCTGATGCAGGTTTTCATCGCAGACCCCGCCGGAAATGGCGTGACCATTGAAGGCGCTGTTACCTTGACTGGCCGATCGTCCAGGGCCCAGTCGGAAACATTGATCAGTCTGCTTTGTCCCCAATAATCTGCTTCTTGTAGTTGGCCATTTTGCCAGGTAAGAGGTCAGGGCTGGCGTCGTAATGTCTGTTGGACTTTTTTTTTCAAGGGTCGTCACGACACATTTAATACGAGAATACTGGAAACTACATAAACGTAATAAAATGAACACGCAATACAGGACAATTTGTTTTTATCAGACCATCTATATACTTTACGCATTGTGGTGTCTCGCGCGATGCGTGACACATATATCCTTGATTGATACCTCGCATGTTATTGGTTGTTATCTCTTGACCTACTTCACATACCTCTTGTTTACGGCAATAGTCACACTGCCACCTCAGGTAACAGTCTTGGCTGGCTCAACTACATGAGTGAAGAAAGAGATGAAGATCAACTTAAGAGAATATATATCCCGCTCAGCAGCATAGAAGGCCCTAATTGGCCTAGTAAGTCAGGAGCTGAATTCAACACCAAGCTCCCAGCAATGCAATAAATAGACAGCATTGTCCAGAAGGTAGGTGCAAGTCAGCTTCAGGTCCAAATGGGGTCCCATATGTTGTGTATAAGAGATGTCCTGAAGTTCTGCTCTGTTTGCTAAAAAATGCTTGGAAAAGCCAACTTGTAAGCAAAGAACGGAGAAAGGCAAATGGAGTCTACATCCCAAAGGAACCACAAAATTTCACATACATCAGTCAGTTTAGGCCAGTTTCACTACTTACTGTGGAAGGGAAGATATTCTTCTCATTGATGGCTGAAAGGCTCACCACATACCTTCTGGAGAATAGATACATTGACACTACGATCCAGAAAATAAGTATCCCAGGTACACCAGGCTTTCTAGAGCATGTCACAATAATCAGGGAAGCAATTCAAATGGCGAAATCTGACAGAACAAATCTCCATGTAATCTGGTTGGATCTAGCTAATGCGTATGGATCAGTTCCACACCAGATGTTGTGGCAGGCCCTGGAAGTGTACCATGTTCAATAAGAAATTGCAGCAATGCTGAAGCTGTATTTCTCAGAGTTCTCTGCCAGATTTTCAACCAGAGTGTACACAACGTAGTGGATTGACCTACTGTGACAGGGTATGAGAGTAGACTACATTGATCAGTTCGCTTGAATCCCACCAGCACACCTCATTCCTTTAACACATTAACTACCGCAAGCCGCTGTAAGCGGCTCACAAAATAATCACATTTGGACCGCAAGCCGCTCACGGCGCCAATCTAATTTTAGTAATAAAACGAACGAAAAATGTACTGAAAAACTTTCTGATCTGGTTTGAGATTTTAAGTTGCCACCGGAAAACAAATTCCCAAAGCATGGTAGTTGTAGAACACTGGAAAATTGATATTACGTTCATATTTTTCAGCGTTTTGGGTTAGTTACTAAATCGTGTAAAACTGTTTACTGTGGCAACTAGTGATAGGACCACAAAAAATGCGTGTACATTTAGTCTAACGGCTGAATAGGATAGAAACGTGTTTCAACAATTGACTGATTGATCTAGCGACGAGGACAAGAGTGAAAACGGTGTGCACATTGACTGAAATTGTGATTTTGATAGAGATGGGGCGCAAGCAGTCATAATTGTGAAAATATTGCAAGTCCTCGGCCATCGGAGGGCCGTTAAATAGCAACAACCTCTATTAGAGTTACAACCGGTGTTTATTGTAATAGTGGATTCATTTATCTTTAAAATGACGCGTAATTCATAAAAAATCTGTATACAGTTACGAAAACTACAGCTTACTTTGTGCAAACACCTACAGGATGAAAATGAGAAAAAATTAAATTCGGCCACAGTGTGCTTTTCAATTCGGTAGTTAATGTGTTAAAATCAACTCGTCCAATGTGGTTTTCCACCTTTCCTTCCCTCATTAGCATACACGGGTTATTACGCATAAGCCATGCTCTTTTGCTAGCTGTAGAACTCATAGTTTAGTCACGCCTATTTGTCTTGTTCCACGCATTGACGAAACAGCTTTTCAGATCTCTAACTGTTATTCCTTCAAAAGAGCACAGGCCAAGTACGTTTTCATGAAGCTTGATGAACACAGAGCTGTCAAAATTACACCATAAATGGGGGCTAGTCTGGGATTGAACTCGAATCCTAAACAAGCACCAATTAATGGAGGCTTACTACAGGATTAAGATCTAAGTCCGAGTCTAGATAAATGCATAAAGCCTGACACTGAATCAGAAATTTTATCTAGATAGAGTGTGTTGTGAGTCTTGTCTTGTGAGTTAAGGAATATTAAATAATTATCCCCTAGACAATGCTCTTAGTTACTGGGTGTTTGACCACACACATACATGATTGTTTTTCTTTCCACAGCATCATGGAGTTACGGAAATTTGTTTTGATAATAATCTTTGTCAGATATATGATATATTGTATTTTTGCACAAGTCCGCTAGTACGCATGATTGTTTATTAATCACTAGGGTTTTTCTTTTAAGCAGCAGAGTTTGGGCTAAGCTAAGGACTGCATTCTAACTACATGTCAAGTTAATAGAGTCCCTTACTCTATAAACTGACATCAGGTGGGCGAGTTTTGAGTGGATTTTAATAAGGACATGTTTTCTCCTTAAATTTTATTTTTTTTTTTAAATAAAAAAAAGTTATTTTTTTCCACTGTTAGTAATAGTAGTTTCTCCAGTTGTTAGCCTGATCTACCATTTTTTGGTTTAAGTCGTCTGTATTAAGAGCCTAGTTGCCAGTTAATAACAGTGATAGATTAGATAACTGATAACAGGTTGAGGTATCTCTGGTAAAATATATAATAGTATTTTTTGGTTTTTTTCGTAAGCGGCTAAGGATAGAGTTTTTTTCTCTCCTTCTTTTCTTCTTCTTTCCTCGGGTTAGTGGCACTCAGTTCTTTGATATGACTGAGAGTGCAAAACTTAGAACAATGCTAAGAGATGAAGCAAGAGAGACAGGATTACAAGGAGAGGAAGTGACAGCTTTTGTCAACGCAGAACTTGACAGATATGATGCGGAGAAGAAGGTAGCAGAAGCTAGAGAGAAAGAAGCGGAAGAGCGTCAATCTCAATTGGAGCAGAAGAAAAATGAGGCAGAGATGGAAGCTCGCAGGGCAAATGAACGAGAAAAGGAGAGACAACATGAGGAACGAGAGATGGAGAGACAACGTGAGGAAAGAGAAAATGAGCAACGACGGCAGCACGAGCTGGCGCTTAAGGCCATAGAGGTCCAAAGTCGTGGTGCTACGTTTTCCTTCAGAAAAGAGAGTCTCCATCTCAGTCACAGTTAACTGATCTCTCCAGCACTCATTCTCCCCAACTCGCAGCTATGTCTTTCGCCCTGGAACCCTTCCCAAGCCCCAATTAGAAAATTGACTCGTTTCTAGAAAAATTTGAGAGAATGGCAAATCTGTGCGAATTAGAGAGTTCCCGGTAGTGCCTAAAGCTTTCACAGGCTTTGAAAGGCAACGCGTACGACGTTTAAGTAAAACTAGGAAGCAGCCATCAAGACAACTACGACATGTTAAAGAATGCTTTACTGGAGCGCTTCGAGATGAACGCTCGCAAATTTCTGCAAATGTTCAGAAACAGCAGAAAGAAAGGCACTGAAACATTTCATCAGTTCTTTTCACGCCTGAAGGGATTTTTAACAAAGTGCATGGAGCTTTCAGAGCTGCCTCTCACCTATGAAGATCTGCAGGAACTTGTTCTTACCGAACAAATAAAAACCACTTTGTCAAACGAAACCCGTAGGTTTCTGGCTGAACAAGGTGCAGTAACGTTAGATGACATTCTCAGTAAGTCTAAACGTGACGTAAATGCTCTGGCCAAGCTTCCCAGATCTAAATGCAAACCGACGGACGAGCCTTCTCGAAAAAAAAATCGAGAGCAGTCTTCCCATTCTTCCCATGACCATAACCAACGAGAAACCGTACCCCAACATCCTCCCTAGGAAAAATCGAAATTCTTCAAAACCAGATATCCCACCAACAAAAATTCTGATCAACCCACCCAGCCTGCAAGGTACCGCGGCCAGAAAAGTCTAGACAAGGAAAAGACCCTGCACCAGGAACATCTGATCAGGGCAAGCACACCGAGCCTTACTACATCGGATGCTTGCAAACAGCCTCGGAAGGAAAAATTAATGTCAGTGATTCTCAACCTGAGGGGGAGAGGCCCTCAACGCGAGGAACTGTTTTTTTTTTTAACGGGACTTCAACATCATGTCTTTTTGTCACAGGTTTATCCTTTGATTGCATTGTCGCAAGACACTTGGTCAAACCCGGTCAAGAGACAGAAGAAACCGTCAAACTGTGTGGAGTTTTCAAAGGAGATGCACCCATGACGCTTCCCATTGCATTGGTGGAGATGCACTCTGATTTTGTCAGATGTGTTATAAAAGCGGCTATTATGGATGATCCGACCTACTCAGTTATACTTGGATGTAGATACGTGTTTATTGGGAGACCGAAAGAGCCGATTGTGGCAGCAGTAACCACAAAAGGGCAAACCCAGAAGGAACGGGATCCGGCGCCAAATATGTTACCTAAGGAACTAAAAGAGGCGCAACAAAAGGACCCTACTCTGGAGCCCTGCTTTAGGAAACTGCCCATGGCCAAGGTTCCCAGACACAACGGGGACATCTTTTCTAAGGATGGCATACTGTATCAAAGACCAGGCGACCCTGAACAGGGACATAATCAGCTCCTAGTACCGATGCAGTACAGAGACCAAATCTTAGAAATGGGGCACTCTCTTCCCTTTAGCGGACATATGGGACAAAACGCCACTTATCAGCAAATATCGACTCACTATTGGTGGTCAGAAATGAACTCTGATATTATTAGATACGTAAAATCCTGCACCTAGTGCCAACGTGTGGCACCCAAGCATTGGACATCCCCAGTTCCCATGGGTGAAATGCCAATAGTGGGGACACCATTTGAACGGGTTGCAGTCGACATTGTAGGACCCCGAGAAAGGACTAAAAGAAGGAACAGGTTTGTCCTGACCTTAGTCGACACATGCACTATGTGGACCGAAGCTATACCGCTAACATGCACGGATTCCAAGCATGTAGCAGAAGCCCTAGTGCAAATGTGTACACGGTTGGGATTCCCTCAACAAGTTTTGATGGATAACGGATCCCAATTCCGTAGCCTGTTAATGGAGGAGATCTTTAAGATCTTCAGGGCCAAGCACATCCACACAAGCCCCTACTATCCGGCCTGAAATGGGCTCGTGGAGCGTTTCAACGCCAGCCTCACCATGATGTTGCGTAAGGTGGGACAAGAGAAACCTGAATATTGGGACCTTTTCATTCCTACAGCCTTATTCGCCTACAGGGAAGTCCCCCAGGCATCGACAGGGTTCCCACCAGCTACCCTTTCATTCGGCAGACCTATTAAGGGGCCGCTTGAAGCCTAACTCCGGTCACTGACATAAATCCCAACCAGGGGGAGAAATTTTGTTGTTACTGCCAACCGAAAGCAACAAACTACGCATCGGATGGCACGGGCCATTTACCGTCATTAAAGAGATCTCACGAACTAACTACAAGATCTCTATTAAAGAAAAGGAGAAGGTCTACCACGTAAATCTGTTAAAGAAATATTTAGAAAGACCGGTGCCGTCCTCCGAACATCTCATGTCGGTGGTCATACCGACAGAAGATGAGGAAGATGACGATAGTTGCATGGAGTATCCATGGCAACAAACGGAATCTTTCAAAGATGTAAAATTCGGCGACAATCTCTTTGAAGCACAACAGACAGTAACGAGGGTGCTACTACAACAGTACACTGCAGTTGTAACGGATGTACCTGGTCGAACACATCTCATAGAGTTCGATATAAAAATGACAAATGAGACACCTGTTCGGACCAGAGTTTACCCTATCCCTTTTTCTAAAGCCTATATACTACGCGGAGAAATAGACAAGCTACGTCAAGTAGGAATTATCAGTGAGTCTACCTCTCCTTACAGTTTGAGTGTAGTACTGTTACAGAAGCACAATAAGGAAGTTTGGCTGTGCATAGATTACCGATTACTTAACACTGTAACAGAATTCCAGCCTGAACCTCTCCAGAGCGCTTCTGAGCTGTTCACCTAGCTTAGCAAGTCAAGAAGAATTTTCTCCAAGATTGACCTGAGTAAAGGTTATTACCAAATACCAGTCAAGGAGGAAATTAAGCCCTTGTTAGCTTTCAGCACCAGTGAAGGACACTATACCTTCAACGTGATACCGCTCGGATTGCACAATGCACCATGAGTCTTCACCAGAATGATGAGAAAGCTTTTAGAATCCTTGCAAAGTCCCCATATCCATAATTTCTTGGATGACATATTAATTGCAACGGAAACTACGACAAACATATTGCTACGGTTGCTATGCTCCTCATGAGACTACAGGAAACTGGTCTCACAGCCAGACCTAGCAAATGTCTCATCGGATTTGAAAAGCTTGACTTCCTGGGGCATACCATTTCTCAAGGCTGCATGCGGCCAGTTGTTAAGAACATTGAAAAAATAGTTGTAGCAAAAAGGCCCCGAACGAAGAAAGACACACGTTTATTTCTATCACTGTGTGCATATTACCAGAAATTCATTAAAAATTTCAACGGGCTAACGGCACCCCTTACTGACCTTACCAAAAAGAGGCGACCGGAAAAAGTTATTTGGGATTCTAAGTCGAATACGCTTACGTCACGCTCAAAGGACAGCTGTCCGAATACCCAATTTTACGGTTACCTGACCTTAACATACCTTTTATATTGCGGGTTGACGCATCAGGTCAAGGCATCGGGTCAACACTACTCCAAGCAGATGACAATGATCCGAACCTGTTATTTCCCGTTGCTTATGGCAGCCGTAAACTGAATATAGCAGAACGAAACTATTCCACAGTTGAGATAGAGTGTCTAGCACGTGTACAGGGGATAAGAAGACACCATAAATATCTGTACGGAGTGTCATTCACGGTGCAAACGGACCATGCTCCACTGGCGTTTCTTTGGACCAAAAAGGAATTCAATGCAATGATTATGCGCTGGGCTTTGCTGCTAAGCGTGTACTCCTTCAAAATCGAGGAAGTTGATGGGAACTGCAGTAAGACGTGGACAATGGATGGGTTTGAAAAAAAATCGAAAAAAGGTGATTCGTCTTACGAGGACAAAAGACAAAGAAAGTAGTCTACGTTACGGCCACAAGGCCTTCGTCAGGAAAAGAAAGAAAGTGAAGGCTAGATAGGAGACATAAGAACTTAAAAGAATATAAAAATAAATATTTAAAAAAAAAAAAATTAATTAATAAATAAAACCTAGGTACTTCCCTGAAGGCGAAGCATCTGAAAAACATGAAAACATGAAAACGGTTTCATGTCTTAAAGCCGGGACGAACTGTGACAGGGTATGAGAATAGACTACATTGATCAGTCCGCTTGAATCCCACCGTCACCCCTCATTCCTTTCAATCAACTCGTTCAACGTGGTTTTCCACCTTTGCTTCCCTCATTAGCATACTTACTTACTACTTAGTCGTTCCCCTTCTACCGTGAGGTGTAGAGGTTTGGAAAAGAGAGCGCCAGACTATCCTATCGGCTGTCTTCCTCCTGGCCTGGTTCCATTCTAGTCCTCGATCCTTCAAAGATTGTCTAATGTTGTCCTCCCAGCGGACTCTGGGTCGTCCTCGGGGTCTGGATCCTTGGCTCTTTGTTTCCCATGCTTGTCGTGGTATCCGATTTTCTCCCATTCTGCAAACATGGCCAAACCATCTTAATTGGGACTGTTCTACTTGGGTCTGCAGGGGGTAGGATTTAAGGCCTTGACGTATCGTCTGGTTGCGTACCATGTCTCTTCTTGTTACTTCAACCACCTTCCTCAGATACCTCATTTCTGAGGTTTGGATCTGGCTTTTATGGGTTGTAGTCATTGCCCATGACTCGCATCCGTATGTCAAGACTGGGACATAGGTGGAGCGGTATACAGCCCTCATTAGCATACACGGGTTATTATGCATAAGCCATGCCCTTTTGCTAGCTGTAGAACTCGTAGTTTAGCCACGCCTATTTGTCTTGTTCCACACGCTGATGAAACAGCTATTCAGATCTCTAACTGTCATTCCTTCAAAAGGGGACTGGCCAAGTACGTTTGCTTGAAGGTCGATGAACGCAGAACTGTCAAAATTACGACACCTACAAGTTGGAATTGTGATGGGCTGTACCATCTCTTCGATACTATTTGCATTGGCTACGCAGGTAATCCTCAAAGCGGCTGAAGGATTTGCAACATGTCCGAAGCTCATTGGAAGGTGTCACATGTCACCGCTTAAAGCATTTATGAACGACACAAATATTCTGACATCAGATGAACACCAGGCCCGGAGAAAGTTAGCCTGCCGGGATGAACTAATCAACTGGTACCGAATGATTTTCAAACCTAAAAAGTCTAGAAGCCTATCAGTCAGGAAAGGGAAGATATCTGAGGTCATATTCATGATTTTAAACCAAATAATCCCTACTATCTTTGAGGAACCTGTGAAAACTCTTGGCAGGGTGTATTATGCCTTTTTAAAAGACGCAAAGGCAGTTCAACAGACAACAGAAATTGCAGACAGAGGACTACAGACCATAGACCAAAGCAGACTCCTAGAAAAGTTCAAACTGTTGAGTCTTCAGTTCATGTTGATACCTAAATTGCTATGGCCACTGTTTATATATGAAATTAGCACCACTGCAGTGGAAGCTATAGAGCAAAAGGTCAACAAGTTCATGAGTAAATGGCTAGGAGTACCACCAGGTCTGTCAGACGAAGCACTGTACTGCAAGAAGGCTAAGCTTGCGCTTACCTTCAAATCAGATGTTGAAGAATACAAAGCAGGAAAGGCAAGGCTCGCAATGATGCTGTGCGAGTCAACAGATGACGTAGTTGTCCATTCAGCCAACACTGAAATCCAGAAGGAAATGGAAAGTGGTTGAAGCTGTTGGTGCTGCCCATGAGTCGCTCACGCTGAGGGAGATAATCGGAAACACAAACGAATAGACGGAGATTTGGCCATGGTGACATCCGCTGGTGGCCCAAGGCATCAAACAGGGAATGCAGAGACATGGTAATTCAAGAGATACGAGGAACTGAGAATGATAAGAAGATGCTATAAGCGGTGCAGAAGGTCCAACAAGGTCAATGGGCTACATGGGAAGAACCCTGCAAAGGTCCTTGGCATGTGGCATATGACACCTCTTAGACTAAGCTTCATTATCAGATCAATGTATGACCTCCTGCCATCGGCCACGAACCTTGTGAGATGGGGAAAGTCTGATGATGCTCAATACCCCCTGTGTCATGAGAGGCAGAGACTTGAAAATGTGCTTTCAGCTTGCAAGGTGTCATTAGGGCAAGGGTGATACACATGGCGCCACAACAAAGTACTGAATGAGTTGGCTGCTACAGTAGACCTCGCAAGGGTGAAGGCGAACAGCAATGTCAGACCGAGCACTGAAAATACAAACTTTCTGAGAGCAGGAAAGTCAGCACGTCCCAAACCAAGTAAATCAAGTAGCAGTTTACCATCTCTTCTAGACTGTGTAAATGACTGGGAGATGACAGCAGAGTACCTGGACTAGGGGCAAATCCATAGAGTATCTGAAGATCTCGAAGACGGCCAGATATAGTGCTGCATTCCTCCTCATCGCACCAGATTATAATGATTGAGCTGACCGTGCCATTTGAATCCAGATTGGACGAGCAAGACTCGTTCAAAGTGGCCAAGTATAATGATCTGGCCGTGGACTTCACTGCAAGGGTCACGGCTGTTGTGGTGGATGCAAGAGGTCTTGCGGCTGCCTCAGTGTATGATCTACTGAAACTATTGGGGTTGCGGGGACAGTCAAGAAAAGGGGCACTTAAGAGGCTCAGCAAAACTGCGGAAAAGGCATCATGCTGGCTGTGGAACTACCGCAAAGGACTATGAAACTCGAGACAGTAATTTGTTTTCAACACAAGGGTTACTTTCACAATTGCCTCCAGCTGGCAGAAAATAGGAGTGAATTTGAAAGCTGCAACCAAGATGGAGTGGGTTCAATTATCTGTACTAGATAACAGGAGCCTGACACTTGGTAGTCATGACCTAAGTGGGCCCGCCCTCCTTACAGTGTAAAGGAGATTAAGGGACCGAAACACTTGATCGACTGAGGGACTACTTCTGACAATCAGATTGCCTCCTGTTGTATCGCACTGAATAGAGTTCCCTATCATCATATCCTAGTATACAACAACTGAGACAGTAAGATCTGCAGCTTACGATGCGAAACCGCAATGGGCAATGGAAATCGTGACAATAAACGCTGCGGTACAGAAAACACCAAAATTTTTCTAAGTCCACAATACGTAGAGTTTTCTGGTGTACTAGTGAAAGAGCTGTGACTCAGGGGCAACAGGCGGTGTATACTATAAGGGGTGTCAGGAACAGAATGTCAGGAACAGAATTTCAGTGGCTTCGCGCTGGTGTCTCAGTGTGTGTCCTTAGTTGTGATGTGCGACGGAACTAACGGAATAATTTGTCTTCTCTTTGTTACTTTCCCAATTGCCTCCACGGCTGGCGGAGTTGTGGATTTAAAAGTTGCTACCATAAGTGAAATGGGTTCATTTTCGATACAAGACAACAGGAGGCTGAGACGCTTGGGAGTCATGACCCAAGTGGGCCCGCCCTTCTTAGAGTGTAAAGGAGTAATCGGGCCGAAACACTTGTCGGACGGGGGGGAACTACTTTTGATGATCAGATTGCTTCCTGTTGTATCGCTCTGTAAAGGTGTGTAGCACAATAGAGACGCATTAGAATATTGAAATAATTACCGCTGGCCAATGTGGAGAAGATCTCAATGTAAGCAATGCACCAAAGTCAAGCTATGAATGGAAAAGAAAACACGAGTAAGTTAAAAAAAAAAAAAAAAAAAAAACACAGATGGGTAAAATATCTGCGAAATATAAAAAGAAAATCTTTGTAAAATCCATAATATAAGAAACATTGTAGCCACACGAGCAATAGAAAGACTAGTCTATCATTGTGAACGGAAACAACAATAAATATATTGTTAAAAGCATGTCATTGTGTACCATGGCAACAGACAGCAGACGTTGGAGATCGACTGCAGTTGACATTTGAATCAAAAACTGTAGCTAATAAAACTGTAACTAACATGGAACAAATCTTCTCAAACCGGTAACCTGTGGTGGTTGAAAGTCAGTTAGGGTTTCCGTTTGTTTCAAAACAAAAATGCATGTCACAATTTGAAGTATTTCCTATTAATATCATCTTTCTTTCTTCCTTTCTTAATTTCATTCTTTCTATTAACCTCTCCTAATCCTGTATAATTTGTTTGCTTTCGCTTTCTCGTTTGTCTTTCCCTTCTTCTGTCAGTAAAACACAGTTATCGTTTAAACACATTCTTTTTATAAAAATAATAATTATGTTAATAATAGCCATCTTCAGTTATAACTGACTATGAGAATACACCCCTGAGGTGATAGCCCTCAGCTGCTTTTTTTTTCCTGATGTCCCCTTTGACGTTTTCTTATCTCTTCGGCTTGTTGGGTGAGCTTCTTTTCGCCCAATCTGCGGTTGCGCGTGGGTAGCATCGCCACTTGGTGCGATCGGCAGCTTCATCTTCCCAGGTTGTTGGATTTATGTCCAGTGCCCTTGTGTCTCTCTTGCACACATCTTTGAGTCTCAGCTGCGCTCATCAAACCGTTCTTTTGCCTTCTGCCAGTTGCCAGTAAAAGATATCTTTTCGGATGCGACCATCTTCCATGTGGCGGACATGGCCAAGCCAGCGTAGTTTGCTCTGTCAAAGCAGTGTATACATGCTTTGAGGGCAGCACGTGACAACATTTTGACATTTTTCCCTTTGTCTTTCCACGAAATACCGAGGATGTGGCGTAGACGCGATAGATGGAAGATATTGAGCCTTCTTTCTTGCTTAGCATAGATTGTCCATGTCTCCCTGCCATATAAAAGTGTGATGATGACTCAGGCGTTATATAACGCAGCTTTGGTCTACGTTGTGAGTTTCGAGTTTCCCCAAACCCGCGTTGTGAGGCGGGCAAAGGTAGCTGCAGCTTTAACAATGTGGCTGTCAGTTTCTGTCTCCAGAAAGAGTTTTTCGTTGTGGTAGACCCCAGGTGTGTGAAGTAGTGCACCACTGCCTAGACATAGTTATTGATAGTGATAACTGGTGCACCACTGCCTAGACATAGTTATTGATAGTGATAACTGGTGCACCACTGCCTAGACATAGTTATTGATAGTGATAACTGGTGCACCACTGCCTAGACATAGTTATTGATAGTGATAACTGGTGCACCACTGCCTAGACATAGTTATTGATAGTGATAACTGGTGCACCACTGCCTAGACATAGTTATTGATAGTGATAACTGGTGCACCACTGCCTAGACATAGTTATTGATAGTGATAACTGGTGCACCACTGCCTAGACATAGTTATTGATAGTGATAACTGGTGCACCACTGCCTAGACATAGTTATTGATAGTGATAACTGGTGCACCACTGCCTATTCATAGTTATATATAGTGATAACTGGTGCACCACTGCCTATTCATAGTTATTGATAGTGATAACTGGTGCACCACTGCCTATTCATAGTTATATATAGTGATAGCCGGTGCACCACTGCCTATTCGTAGTTATTGATGGTGATACCTGGTGCACCACTGCCTATTCGTAGTTATTGATAGTGATAACTGGTGCACCACTACCTTTTCGTAGTTATTGATAGTGATAACTGGTGCATCACTGCCTAGACATAGTTATTGATAGTGATAACTGGTGCACCACTGCCTAGACATAGTTATTGATAGTGATAACTGGTGCACCACTGCCTAGACATAGTTATTGATAGTGATAACTGGTGCACCACTGCCTATTCATAGTTATATATAGTGATAACTGGTGCACCACTGCCTATTCATAGTTATTGATAGTGATAACTGGTGCACCACTGCCTATTCGTAGTTATTGATAGTGATAACTGGTGCACCACTGCCTATTTGTAGTTATATATAGTGATAACCGGTGCACCACTGCCTATTCGTAGTTATTGATGGTGATACCTGGTGCACCACTACCTTTTCGTAGTTATTGATAGTGATAACTGGTGCACCACTACCTTTTCGTAGTTATTGATAGTGATAACTGGTGCACCACTGCCTATTCGTAGTTATTGATAGTGATAACTGGTGCACCACTGCCTATTTGTAGTTATATATAGTGATAGCCGGTGCACCACTGCCTATTCGTAGTTATTGATGGTGATACCTGGTGCACCACTGCCTATTCGTAGTTATTGATAGTGATAACTGGTGCACCACTACCTTTTCGTAGTTATTGATAGTGATAACTGGTGCATCACTGCCTAGACATAGTTATTGATAGTGATAACTGGTGCACCACTGCCTAGACATAGTTATTGATAGTGATAACTGGTGCACCACTGCCTAGACATAGTTATTGATAGTGATAACTGGTGCACCACTGCCTATTCATAGTTATATATAGTGATAACTGGTGCACCACTGCCTATTCATAGTTATTGATAGTGATAACTGGTGCACCACTGCCTATTCGTAGTTATTGATAGTGATAACTGGTGCACCACTGCCTATTTGTAGTTATATATAGTGATAACCGGTGCACCACTGCCTATTCGTAGTTATTGATGGTGATACCTGGTGCACCACTACCTTTTCGTAGTTATTGATAGTGATAACTGGTGCACCACTACCTTTTCGTAGTTATTGATAGTGATAACTGGTGCATCACTGCCTAGACATAGTTATTGATAGTGATAACTGGTGCACCACTGCCTAGATATAGTTATTGATAGTGATAACTAGTGCACCACTGCTTATTCTTAGTTATTGAAAGTGATAACTGGTGCACCACTGCCTATTCGTAGTTATTGATAGTGATAACTGGTGCACCACTGCCTATTCACAGTTATTGATAGTGATAACTGGTGCACCACTGCCTAGACATAGTTATTGATAGTGACAACTGGTGCAACATTCACATCCTGACTCAGCACAGTTGTTTTTTTTTAATTGTGAGGGCAACGTCCTTGCATGCTGGGTGAAGCGATTCATCAAGCTCTGAAGCTCTTGTAGTGACGACTGAAGCGTCATCGGCAAATAACAAGTCTTTTATTGTAACACTTTTGATTTTGCCGTCAGCCTTGCAAGATTGAACAGACGGCCCTCTGACCTAGTGTGAAGGCATATTCCTTCAGTTGCATCTCTGAATGCATGTTTCAAAAGTAAGGTAAAGATGATACCAAAGAGAGTTTTAGCCAGAACGCAGCCCTGTTTAACGCCACCGTGTTTGTCAAAGGGCTGTGATGTGCTTCCAGCATGTTGGACTGATCCTTTCGTGTCTTATGGAATGACTATCATTTCCAGCAATTTAGGGAGGCAGCCTATTTTCAGGAGGATTCTGAAGAGTCCATCACTGCTAACCATGTCAAATGCCTTTGTGAGGTCAATAAAGGTGATATATAAAGGCCTTTTCTGCTCTATGATTTTTCCTGAAGATAGTGCAGAGAAAAAGTCTGTTGATCTACCAGCTCGAAATCCACACTATAATTCTGGATGTATGCGCTCAGATAATGTGTGTAGTCGCATTAAGATGACTCTGGGGAAAACCTTAATAGCAATACTAAGAAGAGAGATGCCTGTGTGTTTAGTCTCTGTCTATACCATGTGATTAGTTTGTTGAAGTATTTCTCTGTCATCCTCGTCTACTCTGGTGTAAGAATTTACCAGTTGTTCTCGGAGTATTTCTCTTCTAGTCATTTTCAAATAACTTGATTGTTTCTTTGTTGGGTGTAGATTAGTTCATGACCTGTCTAATTATACTGATTCTTTTTTCAACATTTCACATTATTGTATATAAAAGCCTTAATAGTAACATTAACTGCATATTCATAAAAAATGTCGCCACAACCTCCAGTTCTACCCAGTCAAGAAGACTTCTGGGTTTACTTGAATGTTTCCAGGGCAACCAACGGGTAAAACGGATTGTCAAAAACAACTTGCCAATGGCTTTATGGAAATGTCAATTCATATCATCAATATAAGACGTTTTATCTACTTTATTGTTAATGTTAATCAGAATCGACGTCATTGCACTACGGGCAAACCCATAGGTGCTCAGTCTCCCAACTTTATATGTTATTCTTTCATATGCAGTCTTGTTTCTTTTAACTTAGAATAGAGTATTTGTCTGATAATATATTGCGCATTGAAAAACTCTCATTCCATATTTTTCTCTCATACAGAGCATAACACAGCCTTGTCCATAATGCTTATGTCCTGGGTTCCTGACTCACCACGTGTGACTTTTTAGATTTTCAAGTTTATGGATATATTTTCATGACTAATAAAAATTGTGTTCAATAATCAGAGGTTTTATTTGTATCTGTGTTATATATCTATCTTTACCGATCTTATTCATGTGTGTACCCTTGTTACGTTTGCATGTTGCTGTTTTGTTTCCGTGTCTACATTTTTGTGTGCACGACTGGCGTCCTTGGAAACAGCTTTATTATGTGTTTTAATCTCGTTAACTGTTTCTATATCTGATGTCTGGGGCTGGTAACATTATTATGTAAAACAGATTGTTACAGACACTTACACTGCAAGAGCAAAAAACATTTTCTTGTCCAGGTTTTCCCCAGAGTCATCTTAATGCGACTACACACATTATCTGAGCGCATACATCCAGAATTATAGTGTGGATTTCGAGCTGGTAGATCAACAGACTTTTTCTCTGCACTATCTTCAGGAAAAATCATAGAGCAGAAAAGGCCTTTATATATCACCTTTATTGACCTCACAAAGGCATTTGACATGGTTAGCAGTGATGGACTCTTCAGAATCCTCCTGAAAATAGGCTGCCTCCCTAAATTGCTGGAAATGATAGTCATTCCATAAGACACGAAAGGATCAGTCCAACATGCTGGAAGCACATCACAGCCCTTTGACAAACACGGTGGCGTTAAACAGGGCTGCGTTCTGGCTAAAACTCTCTTTGGTATCATCTTTACCTTACTTTTGAAACATGCATTCAGAGATGCAACTGAAGGAATATGCCTTCACACTAGGTCAGAGGGCCGTCTGTTCAATCTTGCAAGGCTGACGGCAAAATCAAAAGTGTTACAATAAAAGACTTGTTATTTGCCGATGACGCTTCAGTCGTCACTACAAGAGCTTCAGAGCTTGATGAATCGCTTCACCCAGCATGCAAGGACGTTGCCCTCACAATTAAAAAAAAACAACTGTGCTGAGTCAGGATGTGAATGTTGCACCAGTTGTCACTATCAATAACTATGTCTAGGCAGTGGTGCACCAGTTATCACTATCAATAACTATGAATAGGCAGTGGCGCACCAGTTATCACTATCAATAACTACGAATAGGCAGTGGTGCACCAGTTATCACTTTCAATAACTAAGAATAAGCAGTGGTGCACTAGTTATCACTATCAATAACTATATCTAGGCAGTGGTGCACCAGTTATCACTATCAATAACTATGTCTAGGCAGTGATGCACCAGTTATCACTATCAATAACTACGAAAAGGTAGTGGTGCACCAGTTATCACTATCAATAACTACGAAAAGGTAGTGGTGCACCAGGTATCACCATCAATAACTACGAATAGGCAGTGGTGCACCGGTTATCACTATATATAACTACAAATAGGCAGTGGTGCACCAGTTATCACTATCAATAACTACGAATAGGCAGTGGTGCACCAGGTATCACCATCAATAACTACGAATAGGCAGTGGTGCACCGGCTATCACTATATATAACTACAAATAGGCAGTGGTGCACCAGTTATCACTATCAATAACTACGAATAGGCAGTGGTGCACCAGTTATCACTATCAATAACTATGAATAGGCAGTGGTGCACCAGTTATCACTATATATAACTATGAATAGGCAGTGGTGCACCAGTTATCACTATCAATAACTACGGCTAGGCAGTGGTGCACCAGTTATCACTATCAATAACTACGGCTAGGCAGTGGTGCACCAGTTATCACTATCAATAACTACGGCTAGGCAGTGGTGCACCAGTTATCACTATCAATAACTATGTCTAGGCAGTGGTGCACCAGTTATCACTATCAATAACTATGTCTAGGCAGTGGTGCACCAGTTATCACTATCAATAACTATGTCTAGGCAGTGGTGCACCAGTTATCACTATCAATAACTATGTTTAGGCAGGGGTGCACCATTTATCACTATCAATAACTATGTCTAGGCAGTGGTGCACCAGTTATCACTATCAATAACTATGTCTAGGCAGTGGTGCACCAGTTATCACTATCAATAACTATGTCTAGGCAGTGGTGCACCAGTTATCACTATCAATAACTATGTCTAGGCAGTGGTGCACCAGTTATCACTATCAATAACTATGTCTAGGCAGTGGTGCACCAGTTATCACTTTCAAGAACTACGAATAGGCAGTGGTGCACCTGTTATCACTATCAATAACTACGAATAGGCAGTGGTGCACCAGTTATCACTATCAATTACTACGTCTAGGCAGTGGTGCATAGTTATCACTATCAGTAACTACGTCTAGGCAGTGGTGCACCAGTTATCACTATCAATAACTACGTCTAGGCAGTGGTGCACAAGTTATCACTATCAATAACTACGTCTAGGCAGTGGTGCACCAGTTATCACTATCAATAACTACGGCTAGGCAGTGGTGCACCAGTTATCACTATCAATAACTACGGCTAGGCAGTGGTGCACCAGTTATCACTATCAATAACTACGGCTAGGCAGTGGTGCACCAGTTATCACTATCAATAACTACGGCTAGGCAGTGGTGCACCAGTTATCACTATCAATAACTACGGCTAGGCAGTGGTGCACCAGTTATCACTATCAATAAATCTCAGAAGCTTGTGTAAACTGAGAGTAACCTGATTATCGAGGCCCGCGTCCTGCGGCCTGATTTCGTTGTCATCATATTGGTCCGTGTTTACGGCCAATATTCTTCACCAGAATGAAGTATCTGGCATGTGAGGCCAGTCTGAAGTCTTTTGCTAATTAAAGGACAATGGCATTGACTTTGTTTAAATAACTGATATCGCCCGTACTAAGCAAGATATTTGCTAGGACTTACCTGACGGGGCTCAGTCAGGGATTAGAGCTATTGCATGAACAGTAAACATTGGTCAAGACATTGTTACATGTCTGGGATCTGTGATGTCTGAAGCTGACCTTTGTAACTACACACATTATGTACTCGATCTTATAATATTGACTGTTTCGTCCATCATCATCGTATTATCGTATGTCATGAATAAATATTGTAAACGTCAGCAGCATTCCCTACTTCACTGACTTCTACTTGTGGTTGTGTGAGTTAATATGAAGTCGTTCAAGAGCCTATACGGCCTTCGTGTTATCAGCACTGTTATCTACACACTTACACGATCAACCACATTGTAATACAAGTACTACATGTCTGAATCTACATGAATACTGACATGATGTATGTGTCTACTATACCCTGGCGGCGCCTCACGCTAGTGACCTAAATTCTCGCTTCAACTTGGTACTGTCCAGGACAACACGACACGCTCAACGTACTAACATTCATAACACATCAAAACAGTACGTTACATCTGGGCATTTACACTGAACAACCTTTTACATCTCCAGTCAAACAGACTTTTACAGACAGTAACTAAATATGAGTTGTTTTTTTTCAGAAATTCACTTATAGCAGTTACTAAATGTGACTTTTCAGATAGTTACTAAAGACAGTAATAAAATGTGAATTTTTCAGACATGTACTAAAAACAGGAACTAAATGTGAATTATTCAGACATGTACTAAAAAAAAAAACGTTAGTTGCTTATCCTTTACAGGACGTGGCAATCAACCCCAGCTTTTATTGGCTGTTTGTGATTTTTCTAGGCAATTTTTTCATTCAGTAGTTTCCCTTTGCTTTCTGGACGGTACGGCGCTTATACCATTGTTAAAAATCCACACAAAGCGATCTGCTACCAAACCGCCTGCAGCAGGTTTCGAACCTGGTATATCTGGATTATAAAACTGCGTTCATATCCATTAGGCTGTACTAAAAACAGGAACTAAATGTGAATTTGTCAGGTATGTAACTAAAACAGGAACTAAATGTGATGGTTTTCTGACAAATACTAAAGACGGTATCTGGATATGAATTTTTCTTAAGTACACAGAAACGTTTCTCTTTAAACAGTTGTGTTTAATGTTCTAAGCTGGTGTATCAGAGATTATAGCCGTGTATTTATTCTTTCTTGGGTACAGGATGAATTATTTCTTTTACTCATTACATTCCAATTGAAGTGTATAGTCATCGTCATCCCTACCACCATCAACATCACCATTCTCACTACCGCCAGACTTTGATCAGCAACTCTGGAAGTTCAAATATTATTATTTATTGTATCTAAAGTAATCGTATGTTTTATAGTTACTTTCCTGACTTTATTTCGTTTAGACAATTATTTAACAGCCCCTGTGCATACTTTCTACACTACATCTCTTCTTCAAGTGCGTTGGATATTTCTTTAACGTAGAATGTAGATCATTTATTATATTTTGTTGACTTTCTTGTAAAGCCTTAGTTGTATCTGATGATGCCTGTAGAAATAACGTTGGTGGAAGCAATTCTAACTTGTTCTTTTGTAAAGCTCCTAGAACAATCCATTCTCAATCTGTTTTCGTTATGGGGGAATCTTGAAAATAATTGTCAAGTCTCAGGGAACCCCTCAATAAAAATTATTCTAATTATAGCTCACGGTATGTTCTCGCGCTCCGTAATTTGTAAATATAATAATCCAGTAATAATCAACAATGCTCTTTTTAGTGGAGAATGATTTTGTCTGTCAATCTGTTTATTTGGGTCAACTTATTAGCCTGCTCTTTCTGTGTGGTTTCCCTCTCCTCACAGAGGATGTCAACTCTAATGCAGGTCAGTTCGTGTAATTAGAAGAAACTTAAATTTTTCCTTTTTAAATTTCCTACTTGATTATTGTTTACCTAATCCGAGTAGACCTAAAAGTCTTATCACAAATTTCTATTCTACAAGATGATAATGAAATATGGTATGTGTCATAATAGTTGCCTTCCCTTTTAAAACTAAAATGATTGTTTGGCCAACCTTTCTTGAAAAAAAAAAAACATACAAAACAAAACATACACACAAAAAAAGGTAGTTCTACTTGTTGTTCTTCGTTAACTGTCAGACGTCTGGACTTGAATATGTTAACATAGCAGTGGTCAGCTTAAGGCTGTTGGTTCATTGAATGGTACTGGTGATAGTCATATGTACTGTCAATGTTTGCAGAGATGACCCATTTTTCCTCAAGTACTGAGTTTATTTACCAAGGTTTCACGTAACCCTATGTTTCCGCGAGAGGTCGCTAGGATTTCAAAGAGAGATCGTGATTGACCAAAAAATAATCGTCTTTGTTGTAGTCTTGTAAAACATTGTGTCTTAATCTATATTTTTTATTCATATTGATTTGGCTAATGGTTTTTAGTAGCTTTACAATACAACATTGTCAATAAAGTTTCATGCTGTAAATAGCATTAATTAAAATCAATTTACAATCTTTATTTTATTTGCATCTACCGAGCCTACCTGAGAAAAATTAAATCCTAATTTAGCTTACACCAGTTATTAAACCGAAAGTTATTATGTTGCATTATGGGTTTTTAAAATTTATGACAGGAAAAGGAAGAGATTAATTTCAAAACGCTCAAGTACTTGTTGCATATTACCAGCTTAGCAGAAGTGAACAAGTGGTAATCTTCAGACTTCACACAGGCCACAAGAGATTGGAATACGATCTATTCAATAAGCTGAAGACAGGAACTACCGATGAGTCTAACTGTGGTACAGATAACATGACTGCTGAACATCTGCTTCAAAGGTGCCCAACATATGAGGAACATTGACAGTACATATGACTATCACCAGTACCATTCAATGAACCAACAGCCTTAAGCTGACCACTGCTATGTTAACATATTCAAGTCCAGACGTCTGACAGTTAACGAAGAACAACAAGTAGAACTACCTTTTTTTGTGTGTATGTTTTGTTTTGTATGTTTTTTGTTTTTTTTTCAAGAAAGGTTGGCCAAACAATCATTTTAGTTTTAAAAGGGAAGGCAACTATTCTGACACATACCATATTTCATTATCATCTTGTAGAATAGAAATTTGTGATAAGACTTTTAGGTCTACTCGGATTAGGTAAACAATAATCAAGTAGGAAATTTAAAAAGGAAAAATTTAAGTTTCTTCTAATTACACGAACTGACCTGCATTAGAGTTGACATCCTCTGTGAGGAGAGGGAAACCACACAGAAAGAGCAGGCTAATAAGTTGACCCAAATAAACAGATTGACAGACAAAATCATTCTCCACTAAAAAGAGCATTGTTGATTATTACTGGATTATTATATTTATAAATTACGGAGCGCGAGAACATACCGTGAGCTATAATTAGAATAATTTTTATTGAGGGGTTCCCTGAGACTTGACAATTATTTTCAGGATTCCCCCATAACGAAAACAGATTGAGAATGGATTGTTCTAGGAGCTTTACAAAAGAACAAGTTAGAATTGCTTCCACCAACGTTATTTCTACAGGCATCATCAGATACAACTAAGGCTTTACAAGAAAGTCAACAAAATATAATAAATGATCTACATTCTACGTTAAAGAAATATCCAACGCACTTGAAGAAAGAGAATGTGTAGTGTAGAAAGTATGCACAGGGGCTGTTAAATAATTGTCTAAACGAAATAAAGTCAGGAAAGTAACTATAAAACATACGATTACTTTAGATACAATAAATAATAATATTTGAACTTCCAGAGTTGCTGATCAAAGTCTGGCGGTAGTGAGAATGGTGATGTTGATGGTGGTAGGGATGACGATGACTATACACTTCAATTGGAATGTAATGAGTAAAAGAAATAATTCATCCTGTACCCAAGAAAGAATAAATACACGGCTATAATCTCTGATACACCAGCTTAGAACATTAAACACAACTGTTTAAAGAGAAACGTTTCTGTGTACTTAAGAAAAATTCATATCCAGATACCGTCTTTAGTATTTGTCAGAAAAAACCATCACATTTAGTTCCGGTTGTAGTTACATACCTGACAGATTCACATTTAGTTCCTGTTTTTAGTACAGCCTAATGGATATGAACGCAGTTTTATAATCCAGATATACCAGGTTCGAAACCTGCTGCAGGCGGTTTGGTAGCAGATCGGTTTTGGTGGGTTTTTAGCAATGGTATAAGCGCCGTACCGTCCAGAAAGCAAAGGGAAACTACTGAATGAAAAAATTGCCTAGAAAAATCACAAACAGCCAATAAAAGCTGGGGTTGATTGCCACGTCCTGTAAAGGATAAGCAACTAACGTTTTTTTTTTTTTAGTACATGTCTGAATAATTCACATTTAGTTCCTGTTTTTAGTACATGTCTGAAAAATTCACATTTTATTACTGTCTTTAGTAACTATCTGAAAAGTCACATTTAGTAACTGCTATAAGTGAATTTCTGAAAAAAAAACAACTCATATTTAGTTACTGTTTGTAAAAGTCTGTTTGACTGGAGATGTAAAAGGTTGTTCAGTGTAAATGCCAAGATGTAACGTACTGTTTTGATGTGTTATGAATGTTAGTACGTTGAGCGTGTCGTGTTGTCCTGGACAGTACCAAGTTGAAGCGAGAATTTAGGTCACTAGTGTGAGGCGCCGCCAGGGTATAGTAGACACATACATCATGTCAGTATTCATGTAGATTCAGACATGTAGTACTTGTATTACAATGTGGTTGATCGTGTAAGTGTGTAGATAACAGTGCTGATAACACGAAGGCCGTATAGGCTCTTGAACGACTTCATATTAACTCACACAACCACAAGTAGAAGTCAGTGAAGTAGGGAATGCTGCTGACGTTTACAATATTTATTCATGACATACGATAATACGATGATGATGGACGAAACAGTCAATATTATAAGATCGAGTACATAATGTGTGTAGTTACAAAGGTCAGCTTCAGACATCACAGATCCCAGACATGTAACAATGTCTTGACCAATGTTTACTGTTCATGCAATAGCTCTAATCCCTGACTGAGCCCCGTCAGGTAAGTCCTAGCAAATATCTTGCTTAGTACGGGCGATATCAGTTATTTAAACAAAGTCAATGCCATTGTCCTTTAATTAGCAAAAGACTTCAGACTGGCCTCACATGCCAGATACTTCATTCTGGTGAAGAATATTGGCCGTAAACACGGACCAATATGATGACAACGAAATCAGGCCGCAGGTCGCGGGCCTCGATAATCAGGTTACTCTCAGTTTACACAAGCTTCTGAGATTAAATATATTTTCTGACAAACCATATTCCGCCTGCATTGCGGATCCATAAAGATGATTCTTAGGCTTATGTATGTAACGGGTCAACTTAGACCTAGTCTTTCAAATATGAAGCCATACTGGAGTACAGTATAATAACTCCTTGTGAGCTTCGCTCACTATGTCGCCATCAGCGATAAATGTACCTGTAAGATCTAAACGAGACGAAAAGATCGAATAATGTTTCAGTTACCTTCTCAAAGAATCTTTACACTCTAAGGTAACACAACACAGCCAATACTGGCATAAAGAAACACTCAGGGACGGAAGAATGACAAAACTGTCATTCCCAGAATTTCCAATCCCTATCGAAAACTTGGCAGAGAGAAATCTACGGATCGGTACATCCGTTCTAAGCCTCAGGTACACTCTCTCTGAATCAGTCTCTCGGCTTTTGCCGCCAAGACCCGCGCATGCCCAAAGAGCATGGACCAGATCGAGGCAAACCAAGACCAGGCGTTTCCGCCCAAACGGGTGATAAAGATATTCCGTATATGATCCTATAAATAGACTTAAAACATGTCAACTATAAGACATTGCCTGAGACAGGACAACATAAGACAGGAGAAGATAATCACCAGTCAAACCTGTCACAGAAAGATAATAAACATTTGTCTCTCTTTGATCACATTAAACCAAACATACATTAGGTTGACGTTTTTTCCACCGTCCAAAATGACTGCAACATTGTCTTTAGAACATCTCTGAAGAACTCACATTTATTTCATACATGTACTAAAGACAGTAACTGAATGAGAGTTTTTCACACAGAAACTGTCTTCAGTTCATATATGCATTAACACAATTATATGTCACGAAATACTTTCGTTCTCTTTTTTCGGGTTCGCAATCCTCTCCGGTATTATTTATTTACCATTCCTTTCACGTGCTAATTCTTCCAGCATTAGTTATTTTCGCTTTCATAGTTCACGGTTTTCTTATCTTATCTTGTCACTCCCTTACTATTGCCTATCCGCTTGACTTGTTTCGGTAACAACATCGACTCCTATTTGTTCAGTGGAACTTATCTGTGTACTAAATTATGTAACAGCTTCCAGCGAACAGAATAGGTAGCCGTAAGTAGCGATACGAGTTGACTGAACAATCGTTTGATAAGGAGACATGGGTTGCAGACAATTTTCACTAACCATATTGTCTCAGAGAATAAAAGATGGTATTTGGAGATAAGGCTTCAGTTCGCAAACATGGCGTATCCAAATACACGGCCGAATTCACTGGGATTTCGGAAGAGGACAATCTTGTTAAAGATTAAAACATGGATAGGGATGTAATACTTTCGGCAAAGTAAATTTGTTGTGATTGTCAACTATGAGAAAGTAACATCTTGAAAGATATTATCAGTGAAATGTCTGTGTGGTAGGGAGTTTGTAAACACGATAATTAACAACGGACGCTGTGAGACCTTCAATGGTCATGGAATTTGAAAATCACATGTAAAGAAAAATATCATATTTTGTTATATGTTTCAACTTTCGACTCTGCTGCTCTGAAGTGGTCTAACAATGGCTAAACTTAGATTATAAAAATGAAGGTCTTCAAACGTTTCAACTTTCACTGAAGATTACTTTGGCAGAGATACAAATAGAATAATGATACTTCTATTTCGGTGAGCCTCACGGGAATTTTAAGAAAGCAAGCATAATAATTGAGATCATCTAAGCTGTCATAAACTTTGTCTTCCTTCCCCTTCTGCGAGAAGAAAGAAATTTGCTCGTATTTTCTGAGCCCTTCCCCCCCCCCCCCCCCCCAACATAAATGTTTCTGTAAAATATTTATTTTAATAGCACTATAGGGTTACGTATTTAAAATAACTGAGTAATACGGGTGCAATAATGATTAAATCAACTATCAATTTGTATTTACAGATTTAAAAATTAGTAATCAATAATATTTAACAAAGTTAAAATAGAGTTGTTTATGAAAAAAATTAAGCACAGACTTGTACCACAAACTAGGAGAAAAAAAAATGTTTCTTCTACGTATAGGGTCTTTCTTTCCATCATTTCGTCTTCCACAGAAACGTTACCGTCCCTGAGCATTAGTGATCGGATGAAAGTGCGTTTGGACAACGGAAATCGGCAATTGCATTATATAGACATGTTTGAAAATACACATAAACTTATTAAAATGTTAATATAATAAATATGTACAATATAATGTCGTCATCATCTAATCTCTGCTCTACATGCAGCATGGGGCTACTTCTGCTTTTTGTTTGTTGTGAGGAAACCCCCGCAAGAAGGAGTCACCAGCTCTTTCAGTGACAGTTATTTTTTTTTTTTTTTTTAAAGGTGATGGGTGGAGAGAGGGCCCTTAACAGCTGACCATTATTGCCTCTGCTCGTCCACCATCTTGGTCTACCCTGTTTAACCTAAGATTTGGTTATAATTTTGGTATTTTAGTGTCATTTATTTTCAGTTTTGTATTATATTTAGATTACTAATGTCTTTTGCACTTGTTGGTTTTAATTTATATTAGAATTTGTTCTTTTTAAGTTGGTGTTATTTTCTTCTTCGTTGTCTTTCCTTGTCTCATGAGTAGTCCATTATTTTGCTTTATTATTATTATTACTATTATTATTTCAATGATTTGTTAGGTTTTGTTGATTAATTTCTATTTGGTTGAATTTCTTTTCTGAAGTATTATTATTATTATTACTAATATTGTCACTGTTGTTAGCCGTATATGTTTTCCTGTCTTTTGTGTATATATCGTTTAAGTATTGTTTGGGCTTCCCCTTGGAAATCTATACTTAAAACCGTATCACCTGTTATGTCTATATTGTGATTTCTAAAGTATGTTTTTAATTCAAGCCTCTGTTGCTCATACGTTTTACAGTGGATCAGGTAGTGGTCTATTTCATTTTCTTCCTGACATTCTTGGCAGTGTGGTTCCTCGATCATAAAGTACGCTGCACCGAGACGGAGACGCCCCAGCTTTTTTTGTTTGAGGGTATTTAATGAAGGCAATCATTTTATATAGCGACGTTGCCAGCGTCGTATGAATCTGTACAACCACAATGAATTTACACACGTTTAATGTAAAAATATAAAATGATAAAATGTACTTATTACAACTTACCCCTAAAACTAGGAATTAATTTAGTAGTTGCATAATAATATAACAAAGAATACAATACTTGCATTATATAAATATGATAGATGATACAACAGATATATACAGAAAGTAGTATGATACAAACATAATAACTCTTTGAGCTCCAGCCTTTCAAGCCAGCTCTTACAAGTGCTGATAGCCTGATGGCGTGCATTTATCAGTCATGAAAAATACTACTCGCAGTGCCAAGCCGGATAAGATTTGGTTATATTTATAGCATCTCAATCTTCCATAACCACATCACAATAAGCGACAAAGAGCCATATCTGATATTTCAATAAATATTACAAAATAACTTGTAATGTACATGCTTAATGTCATTATATCATGTCAATATAAGCATTCAGAATACAATTTAATTAATGTAATTCTACATACCCTCAGGCTTTCAGAATACAATATGTAGGACCACGGCAAGGCTCGTTCTCCAGGTCGAGATGAATTTTGCAGTGTCAGCTTTTATTCATTTGGTTCGCTCTTGTAAACTGCTTGATGCGTTGCTGTGTGCCGATCTTTTTTTTTTTTCTTTCCTTACATCTGTTATTTTGCTGTTACACCCTGTTCAACCAAAACCCGTTGAAGGGTTAAAAACGGATATATTGGGGTATTTGGGTGTTAACGTCTTTGCTGGTATCACATTCCTAGTCCTGGAAATGCCCGGTCCTGAAAAGGACAACTAGCTGCCTGTTTGGTCCCTACTCGTTGTTGTCTTTTTCGGCTGTGTGTTGTTCATGACTGTCTTTATTATATTTGGTAGGAGGTCCTTTAGGGTTTCGGTAATTATTTTGTCTTCCGCTTCTTTGCTTCTTTCTCTTCCTTGATTGCTTTTTGGAAGGCGTTCCTCTACGATTTCGGTTATTATTTTGTCTTTAGTTTCTTTGCTTCTTTCTCTTCTTTGATTGCTTTTTGTTATGATATCATCGACGATCCTTCTCTTTGTTTCAATTCTTTTGAGGACTTCTTCGTTCTCTTCCTTTAGCTCTGCGAGTTTGGCGATGTCGACTTCTATTTGGTGTTTGATGGATTTCATGTCCTGTAACATTGTCTGGGCGCTCTGTAAGGCTCCTATTGTTTCGTCTCTTATGGCATCTGAGTCTTCGTTGTGCTGCCTGTACTTCTCGTCTTTGAGTTGTTGTTTTATGTCTCGCGACTCTGTGGTTAGTTTTACCAGCTGGGCTCTTGTGTGCTGTTCCTGTTTAGCAATGCCACCTGAAGCCACTCGGTGTCTTGCTTCTCTGAAGGAGATGTTTTTGGTTACAGATTCCTTCAGTATGGCCTTTGTCTCATAGAAGATCGGACAGCCACGGTATCTTGCCCCGTGGTTCCCGAGACAGTTTGCGCAGGTTCTGTTGGAGTTGCGCACTTTATAGTTGTTATCCTTTTTCGCATGAGGACATTCATTGTAAGAGTGACTTCCCGCACAGTACCGACAGACTGTCTCTCTCTCTCTTGCATGTTTTGTTAGTGTGCAAAAATTGCTGGCAGTTTCAACACTGCATAACAGGAGGAATGTACTCTTCTGTTTTTCGACATCTATCATCTAGGTTAAATGACTTGGTCTTGAAGTCCCTTCAATAGTTAGGATAACTAGATTTGTGTCTTTCTTGTCCCATGTCTTCAGTCTTTCAACCTGTGTTATTTTGATATTCTTGTTTTCTGTTTGCAGGCGGCTGTGGACTTCTTGTGTAGACCGATTGTTGTCGACCCCTCTTACAACTATCTTTTTGGTCTTCTTGTAGATCTCTACAGTAACTTTAATCTGGTGGGGCAGCTGGACTTCTTTGTGTCGGGACTCTAGTTCGACCATCAGTTCTTTTGTCTTCTCCGTGTTATTTAGAGCTATTATAACTCCGTTTTCATGTCTTGTAACTCTAGTTTTACTCCTCCTGCCCGTTATTTACTCGAGGATACCGATAACTTTAAGCCTCACCTCCAGACATCTGAGTGATCTTAATGATCCTCTCCTGTAGTGCCACGTGAAAAACGGTATTTCTTTGCTTGCGAAGTTGGCACGTTCCGACTTCTGTCTCAGTTTGAGCGTGTGGTCTGCGGGATGGATTCACATTCTGGCTCGTTGTCTGCCTCTGATCTCGTTTTACCGAAGTTGCCTGGTCACTGCATGATGGAGACTCGACTATGGCATCTTGTTTTGGTGGTGGATTTACTTTGTCGTGCTTTAAAAGTGCCGATCTTGATATCTCACCTCTATATCGACTCAATTTGCGGGTGTATCGGAGAACACATACGTCACACATTCTTTGACGACTGAAAATTCTCCTATCGGAAGGCAAGCATATGGGAGATGTGCTTTTCTAGTAACGATGATCCTATCCATTTTGTCCATCCACTACACTTATCACTTTCACCAGTATACCTTTAGTTTTAGCTTACTTTCGGTTTCCTTTGTGCGAAAGTTTGACTCCAATTCGAGCATTCTTCATTTTTATCTCGCATTTCCTATATGCCTTTGCGTGTTTGCTTCTTCGATAATTCACGCAATTTTGCCAATTATTCTGCAATTATGGCAAGGGGTGATAAACCAAAGAAGTCCATACCTGTCTTCCATCTAATCTTAAGTTGTAATAGAGGGTGAATCCTTTCCCATTATCCGTTTTGGAAATATGCGCTTAATTGTAACCTAGTTTCACACAGTCTGACCATTCCAGTGTATCGCCATTGTTGAATGTTTGACGGTGATTTCTGGAAACTATACTCTGGTTGGTGGATCGAAATAATCTGATTGGTGGAATGAAATAATATTAAGGGGATTCCCCGATATGATGACATCAACCACCAGAGAATTTTCACAGAGTTCACGACAGTTAGGCACCAAGATCAGGCAGGTTTTGACACTTGACAATCTGTGTAGTTACCCCAGCCTTACTGCATGGGATGTGCTACAGCCACCAGATTTGACTGTAGAAAAGAAGAACCAGTCCCAGGCAACTGTGGGAAAAACAGCAACTGAAGTAGACGCTAACCAACCCCACACCGCAGTTAAGTATCGTAGCAGCGCAGCCAATGAACATTTCACTTATTTCCTTATTGGTCTCTTCGCGTCGTACCGCAAAATGTCGGGTCGCCTACTGGTACCACACACTTTAGAGGAAATGAGCGTTTATCGTATCACTCAGGCATGTGATGAAAAACCACCAGTATGACAGTTAATTTAATGAAAAATGTGTGACTGGACAGAGGCAGTGGCTTGTGCCTGAAGAAACATATTAAGTTTACATACATTCACAAAATGATAATATACAACTATGCACAGGTTGATGTAATCATCACTCACTCCCTGCTCCATTCGGAGTCTGGGGTTACCTCTGCTTTTGGTTCTTCCGTGAGAACTAGCATAAAGCAATCACTAGCGCCTGCAGTGGTGGTTCATGAAAGCATCTTCTTCACTGCTGTTGTTGCCAGCCTAGTATGAATCTTTAACACCACTAACAAGCATCTTTAACCTTCTAGAGGTAGAAGTATTATTGTCTTTCTATCTACAACTCTGCCAAAAGCAATCGTGTGCGAAGATTGACACCTTTAAGGTACCAAATTAGATTGTCTAGGTTTTGGGCCCCTGTTGGAACACTACTGCAGAACAATGGGAGGCAACCCGTGACAATTTGGGGTCTCATCTTGGGATTGAACTCGGACTCACAAGTTTGATCAATTAATTTGTGGTCTGGTCTTGGGATTAGTGAATTTGACAGTGACAATTTTGGGTCCCGTCCAGAATTATAGAACCTGAAGGTTAATTCCTCTAGAAGACTGACATAAATTTGAGATTTAACTGGAAGAGTATTGTCAGTTAGATTATAGAAAGATCTGATCATACAGGTCCTTATAGCATTGCATATCTGCTCATGAGGTCGACAGGGAAACATCACCTTCAGGCATACCAACAAAACCCAGATATCCTCCTACCCGAGAGCAAGTAACAGTTGGTAATCAAACTGTACTTTGTTTATATGATGCGGGCTTAGAGTAAGCTCTAGTTTCTCCATCTTTGGTGAAGGCCCACTAGTACACTTGTGAAACTGTAGAAAAATATAGGGACCCCAGAGGAGCATAGAGCCTATTTTACTTCCGGTTGCAGAAATTGATGTTTCAACCCGATATGTGGGGGGGGGGGGGAATCAATGCCTCAGTTTTAGAAGATTTAGCTTATTCTCCCATTTTAGGGAGAAAATTTGTGTTTCTTGGAAATCCTACACAAATGCCCAAGTTCACGCAAGAGAAAGAGAACCCAAGACACGCCAAGGCGGCCCCTGAGCTCTCATCTCTAACAAGCCCTAACATATCGGAGCTGAAAAAGGCACTAAAGGATGATAAAATCCTAAAGTCTTGCTTTGCTAGGTTGGAAACTACTCTCCAGGGAATATATTATAGGGAGAAATATCTAGTTTACAGGAGGGTTGGGAACAAGAGACAATTTGTTGTCCCACTCCCATATAGAACCCATCTGATGCAGCAATTGCATAAACCTCATTTACACCCTCATCTAGATACACGTACTTTATTAAGACATTCTTCCCTTTTAATATTTAAGGCCAGGCATGCAACGCGACATTCGACATGTGAAAGATTTTCTTTTTGCCATAGCCCAAGGAAACCAGAATGGTGAAAACAATAAGTATCTACGAGGAATGTGATGGAGCAGAGCACACACCTACCAATCGTGGAGAGCTCTGACTTTAAGTCGTCACTTCTTCTGAGCTTAACATAGCTGTAAAGAGGGGAACAAGATAATATAACCCTGGCGCCTTACTCTGAACAGCGTCAGATAACGACAACCCATTCTTCGATTGGAACAATTTTCAAAGAACAGGGAGTTCTTAATCGACGATTGAGGCATGGGAAGCAACTTATGGCGCCTCTCCCCTTAAGATCGTCCATTATGAAAGCTGCACATGTATCACCCTTGGGAGAATATGCTGCAGTGGGAACTATCATTAGTAATCTTAAGGAGATTTACTTTTGCCCTTGACGGTGGGCAGATGGGCGTCAGTACGTTCAAAACTACCTGTTTCAAAACTACCGCCACCGAGATGAGGGAAGAGAGGAACATTCTACAACAGAGAGATACATCAGTGGACAACAGAACCTACGACAAGTTGAACGCCCCAAACGTGATATTCAACAAATATCTTATGACAGGGGGTCTGTCGTGGAATTGGATCGTTCAATTTTTCTTCCATTTTCCTCTCTCTCCCCCTTTCTATTATTTCTCATTTCCACTGCAGAGAAATCCGTACTATTGTCATTGTTTCCATTTGTTCACATTTCACTCTTCGATGCATGTCAGAGCCAGACAATCGGCCGTCCCTGAGAGATTAATTGAATCACTTTAAAACACCTTAAGCTGGGGGCTCATTAAATACGAGTCAAAAATATATTTCTCACAGAAGTTTGTGGAGAGTACAAATTTACAACAAACTTAGATGACTAAATTGGTGTTTTTGTCATTCTAAAATCCCCGTGAGACTCCGTAAATTACGAGCACTTTCCTCCTCTCTATATCTCTGCCAAGAGTAATCTTGAGCGAGGGTTGCTACTTTTGGAAAACTCTTACTCTTCTGTCGGGCTATTAGTGGACCACTACTGCAGAGTGATGGAAACAACATACGACAGAAGCCCTTGTGAGCTTTGGTATAGATGCAATCACAGATCTGTGCAATGATGTTTACAGTACAGAATATATCTCTGTGCAATGATGTTTACAGTACAGAATATATATCTGTGCAATGATGTTTACAGTACAGAATGTATCTCTGTACAATGATGTTTACAGTACAGAATATATCTCCGTGCAATGATGTTTACAGTACAGAATATATCTCTGTGCAATGATGTTTACAGTACAGAATATATATCTCATGACATGAAGATTTCAGTTTTTATAACGCTGCCGAAAAAAAAAACCTAATGCAGCAGAACAATCAGCATGACGAGTCACAATTACAATATTGCAAAAAATCATACAGGACAGAAAAAACGAAAGGTAGACAACGAAGTCCAAGAAAAATTGTTTGGTTTTCTACGGAACAGTGGAACAAGAGAAGCAATATTTTGCATACGACCATTAGCAGGTTGTGACGATATTTATGGGTGTCCTTTAAATTTCTTTTTTCTCTGCTACGTTATCCATTTATTTCTTCATTTTTTCGCAAATGCCATTGCTACTCCATAAATTGCTATACCTTTTCTCACACTGCAATAGTGTTATTTCACGGGTCATTGGCCATCTTGAGGATTAATTGTAATCGCTTAAGAGGTCGCGCCAGCTTGAATGCAGACGGTAAACGTGAAAGTAATCGTTGACTTTGACGTAACTCATTTCCGCCCCAGAGAGCAGGCGAGTGACTACCTGTGTTTTGCGGTTAGTCACTCCGCCTCCCGACATCTC